>DWMG01000033.1:0-31790 GCA_018244855.1 Elbella merops
TTAGAAAAGTTTCCGATTTTTATCAAGTGGGGTGCTGCGATAAATTAATTATGAGTTGCGGCTACGCGGGGCCTGCTGGCGCCCGCCCCGCACGCGCTACTTGTTGTTATTTAGAATCCAATATTGCTCAGCCCAGTGACCCAATAGATATTGAGCTAGAATCTTACAGTATCAAGATTAGCTCGACAGAAATTAAATGTCAACTGAAGTATATGCTGTTGCTGTTGAAACAGATCTTCAATTATTCAAGACACATCCAATTCGAGAAGAAAACTACCTACGCCTAAAACGTATGCGTAGCCGTGTGGGCCATCCTTTGTCTTTACGCATATCTAAGCTCCGCCACAGTTTCGAAATGACAAGTGATACAATAAGCTCCCGTTGTACACTGAATGTGGCGAGTCATGAACCTCATTTCAGCTTTCCGTTTGTGTCCAATTCCTAATTCCACGCGTTCCTCCCCTTTGTCCACTTATTAATCCCGGCCGGTTTCTTCGCGTCTTTGATTAAGACTCGCCGTGATGTATTTCTTGCGCGCTAACCTAATGGAAAGGCATACGTCAAGTGTCCACGTTATTGGCTAGAGGATTGGCTTAATGGTGCCGATGGCTGGCATGCAGTAAATTTTGTCATTCCCCTTTTTCTACAATATTGCCATCGACTCACATATACTCACGCTTGATGCAATAAATTTTTCTCCATGGGCCTTAACACGACCACCAAACGTTAAAGCTTTGTAAAATTGTCCGTATGTAAATAATAATTCGAGGTAACGTAAATATTTTTTTCATTTCTATACGTGTAAATTATTTGTTCCATTGTCATCGACACAGTTCTTTCTTAATGGTTGCCTCTTACCACGCTGGTCAAATGAGAGGTAGTTAACTGTACGCTTCAGCAAACATAATGGTGAACACTGCGGCGTGCAGGTCTTCTCATAATAATCTATTACTTTACCGTTATACTACATTTAATCTTCAAAATGCACATACGAAGAACGTCCAAGTTCAAAACAGAATAGAGATATATTTTTTTATATTTACATAGTCTAGTAAGCAGGCAGAGCAGCCGAATATGCAAATAGTTTGGAACCTGAACCACTTGAGTAGAGGATGATCACTCCTAATTACTTGTTTAAATAAAGAAAATTGGTCACTTAAATTTTTTTGTTATAGTTATGTCTGATATTTGTGAACGCTTACATTTAGATGCAAGCGATTAGTTTGCATTGCAAGGTTCTAACGCGAAAACTACTAAAGCTTCACTTTGGTTTTCTTTATTATGTCTACTTATTTATCTAAAAAGCAGTGTTAAAGAATCGTGGCTGTACTACCGAGAAGGCACATAATAATCTTTGTATTGATTCCCTGTAAACTTTTAATGTGTATGTATTTCATAAACTGAAGATTAACATTAAGATGGAAAATTTCAATTACATGGGCTCACATTGGAAAATCTTCCAACGGTCAAAGTAAGATAATATAGCAGATAATTTTGTTTAAGTAATTTGAGATGAAAAGATATGACGGCGTTGAATAATCGTCCGTCGTTTTGTTAACTAGTTAACGGTGCAGGATAGTGGTTTTTTTCTTCTACTCAATACATCAATGAGGCGTCAGTTTTTGTAGCGCGCTTCGGGGCGAGAGCGCGGTTTGGCATCTTATAAACACGTGTCAAGAAGAATCCTAGCGTGTGTCATAGTTCACTATTTTAACAGCAATTTATCATGTCGCCCGATCGTCGGTTAATTTTTTGTTGTTCAATTAATGCTCACGCTGATGGGAATGTCGAACGTCGTAACATTCCCAACATTAAACATCCTTTCACCGCTCCGACAATATACTGACACCTAATAATCGAGAGGAATTAGTTAATTACGGCGAAAATTATATCATAAATAATTATAATTAATGTATAGTTTGTTATGATATTATGTTAAATATGTATAGTAAACAATAATATTTAAGGTAATCTGACAAATTAAATGTTCGAGTTTATAAATAACATCAGCAATCGCTTAAATATTATAAATAATTTCCTTCCCGTATGAGTTATTACCTACTTGACAATGTGTTAAATTTTAGAAGTTGCTTTAAGATTTATGTTCCATACCTGACATATTTCAATAGTTGTCAATTTATTTTGTAATGTTTCTACATTGTAAACAATCGATTTTAGGTAATTAAATCTAGTATAAAGACGTAAATCAAACCAAACAATCGTTCGATTTGACTCTGAGATTTAAAAAAATAATTATTTCCTTTTAATTACAACGGGATGTTTCTTTAAAACAAAATCTATTATAGAGAATCGGGTGCTCGAGGCTATTAAAGATGTATCATGAGACTCGTTGGTGATGATTTGTATCTGATACAAAATTAGTGTTGTTTTATGAGTTTCAATATATGATGATGTCAGGGACTGCTCCGCCAAAATTTACGATCTTGATTACATTCCAAGCTGTTTCCATGTTATACTAATCGGCTAAAATATAAAATTCATTAATGACTTGCTCTATAACAATTTATAACTGGTTGTTTTGTAATCGACATATGTAGGAGTCTGTTCCTTACTAATAATAGATTTGTTCGGCGATTGTTATTTGAAGTTGTGGCAATAGTTTATATTTTGCATGGATTATTAAGTAGCATGATGTGCAAGTTAGATGGCTAAGTGGCGCTGCTTATTTGTTCGGTGGATGGTAATGCTTTCCGAAAGTGCTTTGAACTTTAAACCACTCTGCAGCGCGCTCCGCTGGTTTTTTTGAACATTAAAGTTTTTGCGCTCTCCGCTGCTAATTTCTTAATCTCCTAGAACTTTACGAACGCAGTGGCTTTTAAAAATGTTTATTATCGCGCCGTGTTTAAAGCGCGGTAAATGGCTTTATGTGATGTTTTTCTTTTATTGCTTAATTCAAATACGAATTGTATTTCTAACTCGCGAACTTTTTGTTTTCTTATCAAGTTGAGAATGCTTTAACACTTATTGAAATAACATGATCCGGAATAGAATAAAAAAATCATCCTTACATTAAAATCGACTCATTTATCATTCCACTGTTGGAATATGGGTCTTTTCTCATATTGAGAGATTTAAGGCCTCGGACTGCCAAGTGCGGGTTGCTACATTACATTACCTTACATTGTTACGTGTAGAAATGTGAATGGCAATGTGATGATTATTTCCAGCGGCATCATAACGTAATGAGTTGGTACTGGCTGTTGGATAACATGTGCTCCTATAAGAAATTAATCGGCATTCTGCGTACGTTGTGATTCGAGGCCGAGGCGGTGTGAGAATGGCCGGTAGCGTCGCTCATTATATCGAATGAATCGTCGAAGAGTATAATGGCGGTGCCACTAGGAACATGGCAAATTGTACTTTGGACGGTGTCGTTGTGATAATTCAACGGGCGCTCCGTCTCGCTCGCGGCGGCGGCCTATTCGCGCCGAACTAGCCGGCGACTTGGACGGTTATGTTCAAACTTTACAAAGTCCTCCAACGTCCAGCTGTTGCCCGTCCTTATTTTTAGCGATATCGTTCTTCAAGAATATTGCAAGTGTCCACAGCCACTAGCTACTTTCAAATTGTTTCTATTATATCCAATATTGATATCATTATTGCACTGTACTGAGTCGGTCTGTACTCTATGTTAAACAATATATGTATGTATGTGTACCTGTTATTTGAACTGAATATTTACGATTTATACGTCAGCGGTTACATTTTCTAAAATTTCATCGAGTTTAATGCTCGATGATCCCTAAACTCGTTAAAAGTAGGTTCCACAAACGGAGACATTAATTTCGATAATATAGATAAGAAATCATTCGCGAACCTGTTCGACGAAACAGTTTCATACACGGAGCAGCGAGATGGTCCGCGATGTGGCTGTGTTTAGACATGATGAATTACACACAACGATATCCACTTTAGATAAAGACACGTTGTTAATTAGGAATCCATATTTTCGTGTTACTTAATCCAATAAATAAGCGATAATGTATTAGAATGGATTGATTAAATTATTCACGTTATAATTTTGGAATAAAACGCGTCGGCTGCCATTTTGATTAACCAGCTCTACGCGTCGAGAATTCTTAAGCGCCTTTTGAAACGTTTATATTTAAATGGTCTATGATAATATCTTTAACATATATTTCATAATCGTCATCACATTAGACGAAAATTAGACACCATTTCATCTCGCATCGATTGAAGTAACAACTTTACTGGACTTTGAATGCAGTGGATACGCCTTTAAAAAGTAACCAATTCAACTTCCTGATATACTTTTAGGCTTCGAATGTCCGAGGCAATTCTCATGCGAGTCGTCGGTTATAAATGCAGTTCGACACAGCCGTGCCACTTCACGTGCTCATTTGCTTGTTCAATGTTAGCGGGCTAACAATATTTGTTGATAAATGGAAAGATAAACTGTATATTTCAAACCGACGATGTTACAAATTGATACAGTCGCAGTACAGCACAGCGTTTTATTGTCGATCGGAACGGTGTGTGCGTGCATTAAAACCTCTATCTAACACGTTTATATATATGCGGTATCACGGCGCGCACCGATCGTAAATGTCATCTGAAAATTTATATTCATTACGATTAGATAGCAGTCCACAATGGCCTGGTCATTGTTGGATGCGTGTACCGGCTGATCGATGTATGATATTGCGTTTTTATAGTTGTCATACCGTTCCTTCAAGCCCGAGTTTAGGTTTATGAGACGACGGACCCTCAGAAACAGGATTGATTTCCTACTGTTTCCTATTGCTGCCCCATATTAATCTTTTACGACAACTTTATTTATATATCGCCCGCCACTATTGCTTTATATCAGAAGTGTAACGTTACATTTGTATGTTAAACTTGTAATATTGTTAATGTATTAGTATGTGAAATTGTAAGGGCCATATCTTTATATTGATACTTAAAGGCTTTGTGTTTTGTTTTATTTTTGGTAGTATCTAATTTATTTACAAACATTTACAGACATTTAACCGTATGAAGTCATCTTGTATGTAAGTAAAAACCATTGCTTACTATTGTTTGAAAATGTTTTTTTATGAGAGTTGAATAAAAACAAAGCTATTCGAGCGAACATCTTCGATTTTCAAGAGAGCGAATGCGCGGCCACATGCGCGCCGCAATTTGCGACTCAGCTCAATATCGACGATTTACGAGGATCCATTGCCAATTTTACGAGCCGCCTGACGTGTCCATTTATACAAGAACTCGCGTTCCTTGACGAGGCTTTCTCGCCGACACGTCTGACGGGATACACTTAGGCAGATCGGTAGACCACACTAAAACGGCGAAACCTATTCCAAAGTCTTTACACTTACTAGTAGTTTCCATTAGTTTATACACTAGCACGGAGCTGCTCCGACGTTCTGCTAAATTTATAACGCAGCAAACGAGTCTGGAAGCCGGAGGGTCTGATGTTCTTTAATATAATTCACGCACAGTTTTCATTTAAAATTAATTTCGAAGCGCAGGTGTGGTGAAGTTTGGAAATGCTCGAAATAATGTAGCTTACCGTAAAATTCTTTCTATTCACATGAATTTGCATTTCCGCGCATTTGGTGAAGCAGTATTTAGTGCTGTATGTTAATAAATATGGAACCGCACGCTGCGGCTCGCCGTCGGCCGCACTTTGTCTAACACACGGTGCTCTCGTGGAAAGCTAGCTGCGCTGCGGTCCGCGATGAATAATCGCATACAAAACCGATGCACAATGGCCAATGCGAATGTTTAAATGCCCTATTACATCTTACGGGCTGCGTAGGATTCTGTGGGATTCAATTACGTTTTGTGCGCGATGAAAGGTACCGGAGTTGAACGTGTAAGCCGAGCCGCGAGCCGCGGGAACACATCCCGACACCTCGCTCTCAATGAGCCCTGTCACAAAAGGTGAGAAATAAGAATGGTGCACAACACGTATCGCGCCGGGGGCAGATTGAATAAATGCTAAATTAAATAAGAGCAAATAAAACCGACCATTAATGACTAAAAGGCGTCTCGGATAATTCGAGTAGGTGTGACGTACACAAAAGCCCGGCTCGCCCGCCGTCTCGGTAGCCTTCGCTGGGTGAAATGCTAAATGCGGATTATTTGATTGAATTTCAAATGTGTTGTCTTGCCTCCGTTTGTGCGCTGTTTTCACGAAACTGCGTGCTGTGACTTTGTCTTTGAAGTAAGTCCTTCCTTTGATATCAATTCACACGCAGACAGGCGGCCAGATTATAGAGAAGACTGATTTCGTTGAAACCATGAATGGTTTTTTATATACACGTAATATAATTAAGATTCTGATGCACTTCCTAATATTTATTTGTAGTGAAAGCATTTTTAACTGTTAAACATTAATCTACCCCGCGTTTTTGAAAAAACAGATTGGGATACAATTTGTACTCTACAATTATCCACTGCAGTCACTGATTTTACCTTTGGTATTTATTTTACATTGGAAGATGTATATTTTATAGTATAGCTTCAGCTGATTAGAGCGTCCTGCTAATATGTAATTACGTATTATTTATTTGGACTTTAAGCGTATCGTTTGTCCTCGGAGCGTTTGCGGCAACATAAACGGAACGTTTTCTATTCGGAAACCAATTATCATTTACATATCATAGACGAGGCACCGCTTACTCGCTGGCTCGTTCCCGGGGTCAATATATTTACCGTAATACCACCATATCATGACACGTCGATACCTCCGCGCCTCTACAAAAAATAGAGTATTGTGATCTTCCCATGTGCCTTCTATGGATCTCTGTTAATTGGACGTGTGTTAAATTAGTGTATAGGCGCATGAGTGAATGCCGTAAGTACCAAAACAAGACGGCCAACCAAATCGTCTTTGTTAAGATTTTATCTCACCGTTAAATACTTCTAACCATTATAGAATATCGACCGTCTCGCTCCAACTTACGGAGACTATTTTCGTTGGGTTGTTTCTGTTAAGTACATATTGATTTGGTGTAAGATTTTGTGGCACAACAGGAACATATTTCTTTTAGTTTAATGTACTACAACATTCTGTTTCGCGTTATAATTTATTTCTTTTTTTATACTTTTTTAAATTTTAACTATAGGTGATGGTGGATAACTATATGGTGGTAACTATTGGTGGTTTACAACATGAATAAAAATTTTATTTGTATGTTTACAGTTTTATAATGCGCATGTAATAAACGATATAACGTATCATAACGCCTGTAATTCGCGAAGGGGTAGGCAGAGGATTGTAGAACACTGACATTTCACCATTTAAGAGAAAACTATATGCTCAGTGATACTCAATCACTTGGCCACAACTTGCAGACGTGACGCAAGAGTAAAAACACCGTAGCGGTAACGCACTGGCAGTTATTTGTAGATAGCTGGCGCGTTGATGGGCGCTGTTCGTACCGCACTCGTTGGGCGCGGTGTGTACCGGCACGTAATTAAACGGCCACTCGTACCACTCGCCGTACAAAGCGCCCTATTCACTACCACTCTTATTGCTCCTCAATGAATTTGTTTAATAAAGATATCTTACGTATTAAGTTATTTCTAATGGCCGATTAGTACCTATGTATGTGTTTAGTTTGTTGACTGCTTGGGTTACTTAAATTCAATGAGTTTTGCTTTGAATGCTGCGTGCGTTAATGATGAATTAGCGTACTAATTTTTATTTTCCTCATTTTCTTAAAATTTCGAATTGCATACAATATTGTTTTAGTCCATTTGCCTTAACAACTGTTAAACGTCTTGTATTACATAAGATAATGATGTGCCAAGGCAGTGGCCATAAATCAAAGCAATTCTAGTAGATGCTAGTGAGTTCTGTGTACAGAAGCAGTGAGGATCCTTCATTTAAGCCGCCTGCATTGTTACGTTGGTTTGAAACACGTGTGATTGAGACACAACCTAAAACACGAGACGTTCCACTTGAATCCTCAGCAGTAGCGACGATCCGATTCGTACAGCCATCTCAGGTAGAACTCCGGACTTGAATTGCAGATTCTGATCGCTCTTCGTTGCAATACAGCAGTTCTAGTCCGCTTCTTAATTATTATTACTTTATTGTTACGTCAGATAAGTTAGGAGATAGGCAGAGAGCACCAAGTGCCAATTTTTTATAGCCTTACAAAGCCAACGTGCTTTTTCTCCATTCTTTACTCCGTTATATACTACCCGATTGTTACTTTTCTAACTTTTAGATACCTGTGGAACAATTATTCGTCACTGCCATATTAATGTTATGAATGAAACTAAGTAATATTAGGACTGCCCCCATGGTAAAGTGTAGGTTGGTACACTTCACACGCCCTAGAAAACATTTAAAAAATTTAAGGTAGGGGTAGGTTACCTCAAGATGTTTCCCTACACTGCTATAGGAATTAATATTCTAGCTTATAACGCATATTTTTTTAAAGAGATTCGAGCCAGAATTCAAATCCGGTCCTCTGAACTAGGGAGCTAAATTTCAAATAAATAAGTTATGTAGAATATTTTCATAAAGAAAATTTAACATTCGTTTAAAATTGTTATTATCGATGCATTACATTTAACGTGCACAGCGTGACTACACGTATGGAATTTTGTTATATTTCTATAGAATTAATTTTTCTACGTCTCATAATGCGCAGCGTTTCAGGTTTACTGTTAACTATAACGTTTACTGTTAACATGAGAAAGTTAACTAATTCTCTGATTGTAAAATGTCCCTATCAAAATTATATTACATTTTTAAGATTATAAGTATATTAACAATAATATTTACAGATATCTGTTTCATACTTTTGGAAAACATTTACACTGTTTATTTACAAAAAAGAAATAATTTGAAAACTAAAATCGTAGATGTCCTGATGTTTGTACGTGCGGATCATGTGTGCAGATGTCGCAAAATATTGTGGTTGTTTCCGGCTAGCTTTTTGATTTCGTTCGTTCGTGATTTCGTTCGTTCGATGAAGCACTCGGTTAATATGAAATATTATAAACATATATTTTTGTACACATTCGTTACAACGTTTACAAGTATCTGAAAAACCTTCAATATTTTATTCGTTTTATTCGAAAGCCAAGAAATTGTTCCAATTTAATTTGTGATAAAAGGTACACAGACAGAAAACATGGAAGTAAAAATTTTCGTTGCATCGGTCATTGCCGAAAAACATCGTAACGTTGGAAAGATGGAAACCTCTTTTTATGAAGATAAATCCACTGTAGCCAGGTTTTTTATTTATAAATAACTGTCTTACTGTGATCGAGTAGGTACCGTAAAGGGGCTATCGTCGAACAAACTGTTTTACGTCGCATAAAATGGACTGACTTACATTTTTAATCCGTTAATTTATAAAATACGCATTAACAGTAAATAGACCCAGATTAAATACGAGCGGACCGGTTATATGCATAATTGAAATAAAATCAGATAATCAAATTAATATCGTGCAGGCAACTTAATTAATATGATCGGTCATAACAACGTATAATTTGCGTCAAAATTGTTCCAAGTTTAATGAAGATCGTTAGTGCGGTGAGTCACAGTGGAACACTTGCTCGTGGCCCACTACGTGATATTGTTTGGTTTAGTAATCACGTCATAAATATGGGCTTAGCTTAATAACGATAGCTAGAATGTGTGCTCTCGTCCGCAGGTGGTTTGAACTATTATTTTTGTATTATCGTGAGTACATTAAGTGAATATTACAAAGTTACCATTTACATGGAAATGTATGTGTCGTTTAATAGCTACTTTTAATATTCTATTCAACTATGCTGAAGTTAGAACGTCTTATATATGTGATGTGTTATTATTTAAGTTTGTTTTTAATAGCTGTATTGTAATATATATATGTTGATGAATATTTGTGTTATATGTTTGGTATTTGTTTTATTTTAAATTCGTTGCTTACTAAGTAAATTATTTTTAAAATAACTTCAAATATTAAATTGGTTCTAAAATGTAGTATGCTAGTTTTTTCGCGTTCGATTTCATCCAGAGATACTTGCAGTTTGTGTACGCCCGTTGAACTCTTTTGCAGGCGCGCGCGATACCACCAAAATATCGTGCGTTTTTTTTTCAAATATTAATGGAATTTAGAGGCCAAACATAAGATCATTTGTGGAAATACACTCCACGCTCTATGATATTAAAATGAGACAAATTTATTGCCGCTCTCCGATTATACGTTCGATAAACGCGCAGACCGGTGATTATGATATCTCCAGAGTTTAATCGTACGATCGATACGAAGTCGCGTTCCGTTCTACACTAAACCAGTACTAATAAAAAAGAAACTAGTTACGGGCGGGTCGCATCCGACAGTTTACGCTGGAAAATCAACAAGGTGCCGGCTAGAGGGTACGAGATGGTTCCGCGGTGCGTTATCGGCCCAATCGGCTCGAACAATGCATCGAATGTTTCAATATAAACCCGACAGCATTTTTAACGTTTCATCGGCGCTGTAACAATCGTAAAATAAATTCTCTACGCCTTCTCAAAGCTCTGATTAATGTTGTACACAGTGCAGCATCGCGTTTATTTTTTCACCTCCGTGTTATTCTCTAGCTTAATTTATGGGTCCCGGTGACTGAGGCCCGTCGTGTGTGCTCAACTACTTGTGACTGTGGTTTAACGTTAAACAAACACTGCTCAAACAATGTTTACCAATAATCGTATCATCGAAAATATCGATACACTGCGCTTACATTTCTTTGTATCGATAGGTTTATATACATAGATCTTGTTTCATACACGTGTCGGCGTTTTATGAATATGAGATTCGGTCGTCAAAGTAACGAGGCGTCTGTGACTGATCTTAAGTACAAGTAGATCTTAACTACTGATATGAGATTGGATTTTCAAGTGAGAGTAGTTTCAGGTTTCGTTGAATTAATATGTAAATATATACTTATATAATTAAAAATTACAGCACAGAGTAATTCATAGAATAAGCTAAAACAATTTTATACCATCGTTTTTAAATGTTTAGTTTTTAAAAGGTATTCGAATTTACAAAAACTTTTTTTTATAATTGGTTTTCCTATTAGATAATTTGTAAGCTAAGTGGACGCTGCGCGTTCATATGATGCAGAGTTCCAATGAGTTCTTATTAGTTTTTTTTTATTTAAATACATTACTTTTTTTTTGGTTTTAAATATTACCCACAAACTATTTTACGTATTGATATGTTGCATCTAGAAGTCAGACGTGGAGAATAGTACGTTTTATAAGAAGTTCGCATGATTGTAAACAGTAATTTGAATAAGAAGATATCTCAATCACTTGAACATGAAAATGCGCTTGAATTAATTGACAATTGAATATTAATTAAATACCAAACAGTTTTAAAACTCAATTAAATAACTTTTTATACGTTACGATAATGATGCAGAATAATTTTATACATGACGTTTGTACATTATAATTTAAAGTGACTTAGATTGAAACAAGATGAAAACTAAATTAAAAATTTGTAGACGAGACTGACGCTGATTGGGAGAAAATTTTAACTACGTGACAATTAATTACAACTTCGACAAGTTCAGAATTGATGAATGAGGGTTACACCATCGATATCTGAACTTGAAGGGAATTATTATCGGACGTTTCTACATGACTGTTTGAGTTAGTTCGATTCCGAAGGCAGCCGGCGAGGCTCGCGGCCGCGCGATCGTTACCCCCGGCGAGATGGATGGTCGCAGCGAGCTACGAAAGCCCTGGAATGTGTTTTTATATGTGTTATGTAAACTAACTGTATACCAGATAAAATATATTATTACAATGTGGAAAATTTTTAGTTTCTATAACAATCCGTACTTATCACGGTTATTATTAAGTAAAGGTTTAAGATTGATATTCCTTATGTTTTCAATATTTTTGTAATTTAATTTGTTATTGTTTAATAAAAAATATTAATAAGAAAAGAAAGTCTCTGCACCAGCAGATCTAATAAAATGAAACAGTAAAGTATGTAAATATTATATTGTTTCCTTGAATGATAAATCTAATGGCGCGTGAAATAGGTACATGATTTTATGTTTAGAAATTAATGCATCTATAAATCTCAATTTACAATATTGCCAGTCGAAGAAAAATAAAAGGTCGCCGGTATCGTAACAGGTATTATTGGCGGCCGGCCTGCTCCTAGTGAATCTCATAAAAGCAATCTCATAGAATAAACCGCGCGATCCTTTTGTTCACGTCTCCAGTTGTTTCACACCTACTTAGGGCCGCGGGGCGAGGGCTCGTTACCTCAGATTGAAGGCTCGCGGTCGTCGGCCGGCCAGTCCTTACACAACATGCATAAAAACCTGATATGCAATTCGCTTGCCTATGGGAGTTGCTCGTTTGAATAACGTCGCTCGCGTCAGCCCGATCGCTTCGTACGACTATTATTTCAAAGGAGCATTTGAAAATATTGTACGATTTGTTGAATGTTTTGTAGCCATGTCTATAACATTGGGTTTCCGCTTACAAATTATGAATTTCTTCTAGTTGTATATGTGCATATGTATGTACGTATATACCTCAAAGATATTTTAAATTCGTTGATAAAAAAATGATATGATCAAAATAGTTATCTTTATATTGCATAGAATACAATGTGTAATTAGGTTGGTAACGTTTAAGTTAACGCGCGAGCACTGAAAATTGTCGTACCTTTATACGTCGTACTGTTATAAAAGATAGAAACTGAAACAAACATGTCCACAGCTGTGTGAAAAAAGGTATGCGTAAAAAGTCAACATAAGCATATCATTTACCTATGTAAAATACATCAACCAATCAAATAAAAGCGATGACGTTCTTTGCTTCATGAGCTTAGGCGCCTTCACCTTCCTTCTTTGAGAGAAAAATGACAGAAACGTGATGCAAACAAACACATAGTGTAGTTGCCATAGCTCTGGAATGGAATACTCATTTGTTTTTATTAAATATTCCTAATATTATTCTACCATTTTATTTTAGCATTATTCACCTTCAAAGAGTTTTACATGTGTTCTACATTATTGTCATGAATTCCTTCATGCTTCTGCTTTGCCCTATATCCCATTTCGCCGCATAGCCTCAAGATAAGAAATTTAATTAAAGAAATATTGTTATTGTGGGAAATACAAGTTACTATTTGATCCATTTTCTATCATGAACGTTCTTAATTTAAATAAGTTTCCAAATGCATTATTTCCGAACAGTCATGTAATTATCTACTCTCTATTGTACTATATTAATAAATTTGTTATAAAGCATCAAAAACTTTTATTTAATTAATTGCCTTAATTTGAACCATATTTTTTATTGATTTGTGTAAATATGTAAGCATCCCGTCACTCAAGCATGTTGCTTAGTAAATACATAAAGAATCACTCGTTCAGCCATTTTATAATACCATTATTATATAATCAGTGACTGAGTTGTAAAAAGCAATAGTTGAAAATTAAAGTAACACAGAGAAAGAATAAAAATTATTATTTTATGTACTCTAAAATGGTTGATTTTTATGTCTCATACACATTGTCAATCTAATATCAAAATTTAGTAAATGATTTATTTATGTAAAAATTATATTTATTGTACCTCATTATTTATTATATATTTGTCATATATATCAACGGTGAAATTTAAAAAAAAATATATTATTGATGTAATTAATATATTAATGTGCATGAAAATAATTTTGTGAAAGTATTGTGTTTTTATGTGAGTTAAAGTAAAAGGAAACGTTTCTTTAAGTAATTTCATATTTATTTATCGTTTATCACTTTTTGACACAGTCGTTTTTGAAAAATTCTTACAATAAATATTCTTTTTTGAAATGACTAAATTACAAAATATACATCGGACACTAATAATAACACTAAACTAATTAACTAAATCTAATTTTATCACAGATGGAGGCAGTGATGCCATATTAAGTCACTCTAATAGTAATCGGCAAGCATTTGCCCAACAAGCACAGCCTTACTAGGCCTAACACTTAAAAGTGTATGCACAACACCAATCGTTATTTTATTGGTATGATATTACAAAATATTTTTATTGCGCGCGCTGCTCTATTATCTATTAACGAAGTCTGAGTCAATAGCTGAGAACATCTGACAGTTAGGCTATTCACATATTACTTAATCTACGGTTGTTACAATGATAAAAAAATATTTACAATACATACGCTAACCGACTAGCCATCACAATTTACACATAACAGTCACTTGTCGTATATGGAATAATATCACTGCACATTCACACATGGACGGAGAGTGTACGTGGCGAAGCTCGAGCCGGCGGTTGGTGCTGAGCGTGAGAGGGGTGCGGAGGAAGAACCGGGTGAGCGCCGTGAACGGGCGGTGGCGGAAGCGCCCCCAAATGGTTCCTAGGATGGTGATGCCGGTGCATGGGTACTGCACCAGCTCCAGGACTCGGCACGCCGCGACATCTCTGCTTGTTAGGTACATCGGGTAACGCAAATTTTAGTTTTTCCCAAAACAGCTTATCGCCCCAGTGTAGATAAGTGTTCGTTTTTAAGTACAGTCTTATATCTGGATCGAGATCTTTTTGGGGCACCTCACCTAGCAACACTACTATTAATCTTCTTCGTCTATCTCTTAAAACTTGATGATGGGCCGATTTGAATTCAAAGTGACACCATTCAGATTTTATGAAGTTTTCACTGAGAACCATTATTGTCCGGCGCGACGACTCCACAGCTTGTATTATGTTGTCAGCAACGTAGCCACTGACGGGCAAATCACGATAATGTAAACAAAGCTTGTAGGAAGGATCACCACGCTCTAAAACAGGAGCCAGCTCTTCGGCGACCCACGCTTCATCCTTAGAACTGTAACTCACAAAAGCGTCGAACATTTTTTCTCGGTCGTCTCTGTCAATGTCATTTGATTGATAGAATAATCGAACACCGAACTTCGAATGGAACCACACTCTCATTTCTTGTCTAAATATAAATACCACCATTCCAATAAATAAGACTAATAAGAATGCACCGAGGGTTGCAACCAGTAGTGGAATGTAATCTTGCACATCTTCGTTAGTGATGATAGTTTTTGTTGCTGTTAAATTGCCATTTATGCTATTATTTATACTTGGCATTCCCGTACATATGGTTCCATTTTCTTCTATTATATTAAAGCCGGAATTTGGATCACTGAACAAGCTTTCGTTATATATTGTCATTTCCGTATTGTTTCCTTTAGAATAAATACATTTTACGTTGGAAATGTCTGTAATCGAGCTCACTCGTTTTGTCCATTCTCGAAACATTTCCGTGTATTCACAATCACAAGACCATGGATTGTATGACAAAGTAATTGAAGTTATAACAGGATTTATTTGCCACACTGCTAAAGTTACGAGTCTATTGTGATGAAAATGTAATATTTTTAAACGTGCCATGTGATTGAACATTTCCTTGCCTATACTTTTTATTTTATTGTTATTTATGTAAAGCTCTCTTAGATTATCCAAACCATCAAATTCCTGTCCTTCAATCACGGTGAGGTTATTATAATCCAAATGCAATACTTCAAGCTCCTTCAATCCATTAAATGTTCTATTATGAATCGTTTCAATATTTGATGCATTAAGATAAAGTATTTTCAGTTTCTTTCTTCCGATAAAAGCATGACTTGGTAGACTTTTTATATCATTTCCATCGAGATATAACTGTGATGCGTCCATCGGTATTCTCTCTGGCAACATATTTACATAGCCTGCGCTTGAGCATTCCACTACATTTGCAGACCATGATTGGTCGTGATAGCAGGTGCAATTATTTGGGCAAGTCATTTCACAATCACAAGCATCAAAATCGCAGCAATGACAAAGTGCGAAACAGTGAAATTCGTATTTGCACAGAAATTGGTGGGGCGCGGCTTCTACTAATGGCACATAGGAATTTCCACGATTATACAGTAATTTGCAGTATATACTGTCTAAATCCATCAGTTTGGGTTGGGTTCTGGCTCTGTTTCCCATATTTATTTTTTGCAACCACTCCATTGTGCAATCACATTCCAATGGATTTCCACCAATGAAGAATTCTGGAACTGACTTGTCTTGTGGAACCGCGGATATTCTCAATGAGTTTGGATCCAAACTTGTTATTTTATTTCCGTACAAGTCTACTCTTGTTAAGTTTGGTTTTTTGAAAAAAGTGTACGACTGAACTTTAGAAATAAGGTTATCGTTCAAGTATAACATCTCCACGGAATTTGGTATTGCACTGCCGGTAATCTCAGTTAATCTGTTTGAACTTGCATCAAAAGTACTAAGTGATAGTTGTGATTCGATCTCGAAATAATTTCCAAGTTCGGCAATTCTATTGGCATGAATGTCTAGCCACTGCAGTCCGGTCGGTATCATAGCATAGTCAAACCATTCCAAGCGATTATCTGAAATGTTCAACCATACCAAATTAGGTAACTTGGCGAAAAGTCCACCGATGTCAGTTAAATAATTGCCGTCCAGTCTAATGGCTTGTAGGTTGATATTACCATCGAATGCGCCTGCTTCGATTTTATGTATTTTATTTCTAGACAAGTTCAAAATTTTTAACGAAGTCATCTTATCGAATACACCTTTGCTGATGTTCCCTATATTATTTTCCGTCAATCTAAGTCCGTACATTTGTTGCATTGTCATAAAAGATGCATTTTCTATGCTCACTATTAGATTTTCCCCCAAGTCAAGAGTTTTTAATTGCGGTATTTCTTTCAATGCAATAGGTACTTCATCCAATCTATTCCCATTAATGTGTAAATCTTGCAGCGATGTACAGTTGCGTAAAGAGTGCGGGTGGATCTTTGATATGCGATTGCTGTCGATCGATAATACTGATAATATTGGTAAACCCAGAAATGCATAACTTTCAATATTTGTCAATCTATTGTTCGACAGTATCAATGTATGTAAATTGCTGAGCGAACTAAATACATTTTCAGGGATGTGTTCAATAAAATTATCTTGCATTTTTAAAATTTGTAGGTTGTGTAAGTCTCTAAATAATGCAATTTCCATTTTGGAAACTCGGTTATGAGAGAAATCCAAAAACACGAGCCTCTTTAACCCTGAAAACGTGGAAGTATTTATCCAATCCGATGTAAGTTCGTTGTGTGATAAGTCTAACACCAGAAGTTGAAACAGGTCACTAAAAAGACCTGGTGCGAGCACTGTGATTGTGTTATTGTTCAGATATATTTCTTTTAATTCTTTTGTATCACTAAACAACTCAGGAGGTAAACTTGTAAGTTGATTATCAGAGAATCTTACAGTAGTGAGTGATACAAGACCTTCTAAAGCTCTATCTGCTACAGAATTAAGCCCGTTTCCTTGGACGTACAACTTTTGCAGTCTTTTTAATCCGGACATAAGACCCGGCGGCAATGTATCGATCAAATTCCTGGAGAGGTCTAGTACTACAAGGTTGTCTCCACATTTTTCAGTTGGATGACGATGTGCGGTAGAAAATTGGAAATGACTAATATCTCTCATTCTATTATTTGTCATATTCAAATGCTCCAAGTTTCGCAAAGCACATAATGCTCCTTCAGGAAATATAAGCATATTATTTTCACTAAGGTCAAGTCTTTCCAAATTTGGTACATCTCTTGAAAACGCAGTGGGTGTTATCTCCAGCGACATTGTAGACCAATCTGTATTATGTGTTCGTATTGTTAAATTTCTAAGTTCACGGAGGCCCGTTAGCGCACCGTCGGTGAGGTTGCCAATCTTACAGTACTCGATGGTGAGCTCTCTTAACTCTATCAGCTGCCGAAAACTACCAGGCGCTAAAGAGCTTTGAAAGAACAACGCATCACTACACTCGAGGCGTAATCTCACTGTGAGATGAGGTTGTATAGCACTGAAGTTGGTATTTTCTAATTCGCTGTTTATAGTCCTTAATCTACATTGTAACGCAACACCGGTGTCTTCATCATCCCTGGTCCACCGGCACTCGTCGGGCGCTTGATAGCGCGCCCCCGTTGTGGCCGATAACGAAGCACTCCAAGTAGGCAAAGCGGCGCTCAACACCAGAACAAAACTCATAAACCACAACGAACACATTTTGTTTCCTTCTACACTTAACTTCACTTTTAACTTATTACATAGTTTTATTATCTATCCTTTTGCACTAAAAGAAACATTGTTATGCGATATAGTCCAATTTATTTATCCATCATGCGAGTGTACTTCACTAGTTGAACCGGCCACTCAACTTATTTCCCGCGACAGTACTAATTGGACAAGATCGTGCGCCTGCAGCGATTGTGTCGAAAATACGTGACGCGCGCGCCCGCGCCGAGATCTAGGGTGGAACTGACTCGGAGTCGAACCTGCGCTGCGCTCGCGCACAAGGCCGCGCCGGTTCACGCGTTCCAACAGGTAAATCGACGCCCGGGGCTAAAACGTTCTAACAGCCTCGAACGCTGCTTTATGTTCGGCTCTACCCGTTTCAGAGTAGAGCTTGTCAGAAAAATACGCTCCACGCACACAGACATAAGCAGCACATAACACTATAGAGCGAAACCGCTTTTTGTGACGCTTGGACAAGCTTTTGTCGAGTACGTAAGAAAGAGACGGAGAACGGAGCGGGGTGAGGCGTACAGCGCTTGGTGGGGGATCGTGCCAGCTGCCCAGGTAGTTCGCAGGCAAGCGCATTGCCGCAGTCGCCGCTTGTTAACACCACGTTCATAGAATAGTACAGAGAAGCCCTGACAATTGTTGACAATCGCGTTATTATTCATGCTCAATATGATGGAAGGCATTTAAGTAGGTACTATCGACCTTATGGTGATACTGACCTAATTCTACATTTTTTCCGATTTAGCAGTAGTTTTTGTATACACTTGGGTTGAATTACGTTCAGTTGCTGATGATAAATTATTTTCGTTTATCATGTATTTCATACTTATTCAAAAAAAATATTTTATTAGTGCTTTAAGATAGCTTTGTTCATCGTAAAATTGAATAAAATCTCAGTATATGACACATTTAAAATATTTTGTTGACATCTATTTGTGGAGTATTCAAATTGGCTATATGTTAATCAATTTCTCCTTGTTTTTATTAATTACAGACTATATATTATGTTGCCACAACTTATAATCAGATTTACGTTATATTGTACTGAAACCGGTGCATTTTTAAAATGGTATAAATAATGGATTCAATTTATTATTATTAGGCAGAGCACGTCGAATTTACTTTTGAACTTGTACCATAATTGGCTACCAGAATATTCTTCATTGTTGTATGTATGTACTGGCGCGTTTGTAGTATGAATCATTTTGTGGTTAATTTTTAAAAAACCTTAGTTTGGCGGCATTGAAAAAAATTTTTCGGGATAACTATATCAAATTGCACTTTCTTGGAATGCTCAGTCTAATCGACTTTTGTTTCGGATTTGCAATCTCGATATAATTTCCCACCATTCCACCAGCAACCTATTATCAAATTAAACGTCTGCGCATTATGTGTTTTGCGAAGCCAACAATTTGCTCGACACCGTCTGATTTAACAAATTGTGGCTGGCCTAACCATTAGATAACGTTTCTCCTTGATTTATTACATCCTCACGAAAGTCCATTTTTTTTTTTGGTACCACTGTACAGTTGCAAACCTTCAAGCCCATCGACATAATATATCTATTTTTGAACTTTATGTATACCTCAAGTTTTTCATTGTGCTGAATGCACACGGTTCTATTGTAAGACTTCTTATTAATAGATGTCTTTTCAAAAGATATGCAAAAAAAATTAAAAACGTGTCTAAACCAGATACGCCTCGCCACTTGGTTGTTTTACGTGGATTGGATCATGCGTTCCATCTGTTTCTGCATTGTGTTGCCTTCGACTAAGTAAATTATTACATGCAGAATTTGTTCAACTAGTTGCATATTCTATTTATTTTATTTGCCGTTATTATTTTATTCTTTTTAAGTATCAATATCTCCTTTGCTAATATACTTATTTTGTTTATTTTTCACTTTCTTTTCAATAAAACTGCTGGCAAACGAATGCATTCATTCCTTTGGCTGTACGTCTTGAACATGAACATGTTTACATTGCAACATTAGCTGTAACGTTTCAATTAAAGGGAAATAGTAAGTGTCTCCCCCAGTGTGTTTAAAAGTGAATATTTACGAATATCGATATAAAATGGATTGGCCGCTTAATGTAGTATAATAAATGGTCGTGATCATAATTTTATGTGGTGTCGGGATGATAGGAGGACGGTTGGCGAGTCCGTCGCGGCACTATTTATGCGAGGTGCTGCGGCCGCGATCCCGAGGCGCCTTCTATATCTCAATTGCAATAAATTATTTCCTTTGACACGCGAGAAGCGGAAAATTTGCGATCGCACCACCGGTCCGGGCCACAGTATTTGCATCCCTCCTGCTTTATGTAAACAGCGCAAATGGTTTTGTAATGGGAATTGCGTCGTTCGCGCTGTAGCACCGGTTCGATATATTACGCCGGTCCCACGGCTCGTTTGTCCACATCGCGCCCGGAGACGCCGCACAAAAGATCAGCGGGTGATCCCTCCTTCGACTTTTTGTCGTAAGTGGAAAGGCGTACCTTGTCCTGCGTTATAAAAGAATAGATTGCCGGTAAATCATGGGTTATTGTTGAGCTCTTTAATGTGGATTGGATGACTGTTATCCGTGGCTCGTTATAACAGAACGTCCGTATTCAATTTACGGTGCTACATGCCGACACGCAACTGGCTGGAGTGCATCACTGCGTGGGCTCGTGTGTGTGATGTGCCTCACTCGCCTTCATGATTCATTCAACTAAATTGCGTGCAAATTTATTGTTTCACACACCACTATAAGTAATGTACTCAACGTCTCCGTATGATTTACTTTACCACTGTGTTCAACTTTCAACTGGTAATGTTTCAAATAAATTGAACAAACGACATTACTCATAAATTGTTTAACGTTTTCCTTTCACATTTGATTATTACAATAGCGTTAATAATGGATTAGGGTAGATTCTAAGAAATCAGGGAAATGTTCATCGAACGGTGGTTCCGTTATATTATTAATTTTTATAATTTCAGTGCTTAAATTCCGGCGTGAGGCACGCCTGATGCCGGCGCGACACTTATCTCGATGTCGGCGAACACGTATAATCCATTAAGTCGTCATTTCCACGCCGCTGATCATTCCTCAACCACGCGTCAAACCCGCCCCCGGCTCCACGCACTCCTTATTGTTCGCTACTGCTTTATCTCGCCTCCACCGTCGCGACCTCCTCAATTAGCACTTTGGACATTCTCGACTCTAAAACAATAGCCGTAGCGATGACAATATGACGATTCAATCCCCACTGAACCCTTATCCTGGACGTCTAATGAACTAGTTTGTTATCTAATCGGCTACACGGCCGGCCTATTAATAATTTCCCACATAATTTTCTAATTAACATCCTGCCCGTTGTGAGGGTTTACCTTCGAACACTACTATAATTTAATAATGCGAGCCGCCTAGTTAAGGGTAATGAGATAGTTCCTAGTTTTATTATAAGTACTTGCTTTAATACTAATATTGTTAATAGCGGTTTGTTTTTGTTCCAGGTAAATCAACGTTTCCATCGTGGATTTTTCGTAAAGTAAGAGAACAAAAGCACTAAGGCATACATTTGGTTATATTTACGCAATACTGTTATTGCTTTCGGCTCTAGCTGCGAACCACTTAACGTTAATCGCATCTTTGAAGTAGGCGAGTACTGAAGTTTAATGCGCTCTCTAAACATAACAGGTTTGTTTTGCCGGCTTATTAACCCTGCAGGGGTTTGTACAGTCTAACGTGAACAGATTAAATACGTGAATAGGGGTGATATTAGTTGAAACTTTGCATTTAATTCGTTCACTGCGTTCTGTTTTTGGGACGACATTATTTGGGTGACCAGGGAAAATATAATAACGCTTGGTAAGTCTAAATATTCTTTTATAACGGACTGGTAATCTGTATATGAAGTCTGTTTCTTCTATATATTTACCTTATTAGTAAACCACATTGCGCTATTAATTAGCTATACATATGAATAGTGTTTTCCCACAGTTATCAATATTAACGCGTTCTACGCAAGCTTGAAACAGTACGAGGCATATTGTTAGTCGTTACATCAATTTTTAATATTGGGATTTAAAAAAAATCCCATTCTCAACGTAGCGATATTGACTTTATCGAAAGACATTTCTATAAGGTTCGAACGATGATATATCATAATCAAACATATTATATCAGCTGCGAAACAGCCGTGCTAACACTGCTATGTTCTTCAGTTCGATTCTTAAAATTAATTTTATTGGTTTCCTGGCATGAAGATATAATATACATACATAATTATATAGATACGTTATTTGTTCATGAAACCGTAGTTCAGTTTTAGGTCTCATCTCGCAAACGTTTACTAATATAATATGTAATTGGTCTTAGTCGTTAGGGGACTGTACATATTCAAAATCAACGGGAGAATTCTGGCTCTAATAAAAGTGTTAATAGGCTGGGGACGATACGTGCGCGTATATGAAGTGGAGATTAAACATGTGAGCAGATACCGTAGTAGTGCGTCGGCTCTCGGCGCGGTCAATTTGGCGAAAGGTGACGCGGCCTGGTCGTGCGGCGCGGCACCTGGCGGATCGGGACTCGCGGGTCCGGCACAGAGGTGGCAAGGAGTAGACCATTTCAAATAATTCAAAAAATTCACACTGGTTTTATCATTACAATTTTAACTTGTATCTGAATTCGCTCTATATATGTAGATATCTGCCAAAAGATTTTTGTTTTTTTTTAAATTTATTCATAGTGTTTGTTTGCGATTTTCATGAGAAACCAAACTGTATTCATGGGTAGGTATGTAGTAAAATTGACAAAAGCATTACACATTAAGGTAAGCATAGTTGAAATATTTTTCGCGTTATTTTGATGTGATTTGATAATTTTAAACACTGACCTAAAGGTATTTCATTGAATCAACCGTCTTATAATGATTCCAACTTAAGTTGTGAAAATATGGCCTCCGTCAAATACAGTCTAGATTCTAGACTGTATTTGATGGACGACATTCTAGACTCTAGAATGTCGTCGTTATGTACAGGTAAAATGTAGCGATCCTGCATATGCGACCGTAAAATCCTGAATGACGTACCAATTTACTATTATTATTATATCGTTACATTGGGTTATCCTTAAGGGGTAGGTATAGAGCACCGAGTGCTAAAAATCTGATAGTGTTCTATATTTGTAAACGACGTACTTCTACATTCATCACTTCATGCCAGTGTGCCTGTTTCCGAGACCTTTAACGCAGCTATGTTATATAAAGTTTTTGATAAATCTGTTAACGTTTAAAAAAAAAATTGTCGTGAACAACTCCACGGCATCGCTGCCCGATGCCGGGGGTGCGCTACGTGTCTCGCAATGGGCCCGGTTAGATTACGCATTGTCGTGGCACAATTAGAAACTGTCGCGGGGCTCGCACTTCGTTATTTATAACGTACGCCGCATCTGCGCCCCCAACCCCCCCTCATCCCCTTCGGCTCTCCATTGTGTTATAACTCTGCAATCCTGGCGTCAACCATCTGCTAATTACATCGCCCTCCGCACTGTGTGACCGTTCCTTGTATGTCAGTACAGGTGACTGATTTTAAGCGACTCTTATGTATTTCTATAGTTTTACAAGTATAAATACGGATTCGTGTAAATATATTTTATGTATGTAGTAAAGGCACATCAGGTCTGCATGGATAGATACACTTGACGTGACGATATAATGATTGTAATAACAGTTACAGGCGTGATGTTATGTTTTTTTCACTTTTTTTAAATAGACGTCTTATTTTACTAAATCCTTACCCATCTTTGATATGTTAATATTATAAATTAATGTTAATATTATTAAATTATGCATATACTATTAGGGTTAATATGTTACAAGGACTGCTAAGTACTACGCTTGCATAAGTCAATGTGCGTTAGGGTTTTTACAAACAGTGCTATAGACAAAAAATACTAATGCATTTGTAATATTCAAGCCGTATGTTTTCCTGATGAGCAATCGATCAGTATTCGCTTTGTTTACGTCGAACGGTGTGACAGCAGACTGACTCATACCTACCTGTACCCACTATACACAGTAGTAGTACTATGGTGATTAATATCGAAATACATAACCGTTTCTTCAATAGTCAACACACAATATTCTCTCATGCTGTCCCTTAATATTACATTACTTAATACAGTAAACAATTAAAGAACATGTTTATGAACTGAACTAAAACGACCTAAAACAACCATGATAGATTATATTATTTTGAACGCCAGGTCTGTTTTAGCTGCGAAACTCTTCGGTCAGATTAGAACTCAACCCCCACGGAGTGGGTGTTGGGTTCGACACCTGGCGTGTAACTGTATACTATAATGTGCGAACTAATATAGATATAAATATCACTTGCAGTAACAGTGAAGGAAAACAACGTGATGAAACCGTCATCACACCTTAGAATTCTTCATAGTGTCCTCTCAGGCGTGTGAAGTCTGAACACTCACACTTGGGTAGTGTCCCAGACTATGGCCTTAATCGTTCTTATTCTGGGAGGAAAACTGTGTCCACTCGTGAAACAATAAAATTCTTGATGACATAAGAATTAGGAAGGATGGATAAGGAATAGGAAGCAAATTTACATGAACATAGTTCATTCGTTTGAACCTGTCCAATCTACAATACTTGTCTTTTTAATGGTTACATTTGAAGATAGGAATATCTTTACAGTGGACCTCGTATCCACCAAGTAGCTAAGGTTAAACACTCATTAGTTCATAAACTAAGGACTAATTTAGATAAGGCATACACGGTGACTTGACCTGCGTTTTGAACTTAAAACTGACTAACAAAACAAACTTAACAAAGGAATTTCCTATTTAAGGTGAAGCGGTTTTAATATATTGCTGGGAAAAGTTCATTCTCTCGAATGTGGCTCAGAGGAAATACATTATCACTAAATTATTTAAAAAATGTTTACTTGAAGCCGTTCGTAAAAAAAATTACTTTAATTGTATGTTTAAAGAACAAATCAGATAAGAAATTGTATAGCACTACGTCTATTGTATACATTTCTGGTTCCAAGTAGTTTATATTTAGTTCGACATTAGGCTACATGTTTCTTCAGTAATGAGAAGAGACTGATCTTGGTGGTGGTAGGGTCTTGAATAAATTGAATATCGGAAATTGTCTCTCTTGGCTTACTTTAATGCTATTGTAAACTTCGTTGGGGCTTTTCGTTAATAGACTGTGAGCGCAGTGCTATTTTAAGCTTATGGTCTCAGCAGTAGCTCGTGGTGACATATTTCAGTTTTAGTTACTTGATCGTTAACACAGCGCCCTTATGCGACATTTGAGTTTTAATAATCGGAGTTGCGGTTGTATATCACGTAGGCCGAAACGTCGACATTGCGTTACAATTATAGGCGGAAGAACGGTATTGTGTTGGATTTCATATAAAGAGCGAAACCGCATGTCTCCCGCCGAGCGGTACGTGCTCCCAGTAAGAAAAATGTAACAGGCATCTTGGAAATTTCAATTGTAGCCTTTGTTGCGTTCGCACACCCCACCTTTTCCAATTTGTTCGGCTTGTGCCGCCAATGAGCGTCTCTAGATATCATCGGCATACCGGCCACTCTGTTGACTCTTCTGATTAAATTCTTCCCAGTGATGTACGGAGCGCCGACTGAGCTCAGTTATTAGTCGGGCTCACTTTAACTTCCACTTATTTTATTGCGGCCGCTGTTTTTACGTGTTGTAGAACAGAATAGCTCGTCGGCTTCTGTTGTTAGAGATGTGTTTTGCTATTATGATTCACACTCACAATCAGCCATAATAATCGGTTTTAACTTAACGGGTGCTCAAAGTTTGAACAAGAATATTAACAATAATAAATGTAAGGGCCATGTTACTATGAAACATTTCTTTTTTATCCTATAAATTTAAATCATAGCCTGGTTTCTAAAGACAATCTGTTTCTTTGTTGTGTTGTGTTGTTTTATTTGATATTATATAACACACATGTATGAGAGTGAACAAATTTAATCAAATAAGTGTTAGAAATCTTACAACAGCGTACCAATCAAAAGTCTATCAACAGTTTGTTGGTACAATAACAAAGTTTCACAGTTGCGCAACAATAGATAAATTATCTTTGTACCTCACAGCGCTAATAGAAGACATTATTATTTGTTTCTCCAGTTATTTATTGTGTCCCGAGACAAATTCCGCCGAGACACGAGTCTCGGACGCGCCGCCGAGTGCCTGCCTACTGCCATACAACACAATAAATATCAACCGTAAGAACGACACAATAATGCAAACCCGTAACTTCGCAGATTAATACAATATTTTTACGCCCGAGCACAAACAGACTGTTGGCCTAATGAAATATGGCAACGTGCACCTCCTTCCCTGATAACGTTGCCGGTGCCGGAGTTTTATTGCGACGCGCTCCCGATAACTCAAGTCGCGGGCCATCGGAATAATTTACATGGTGGTCCCTTACGTTTTTAGGCGGCGCTACCGTATTTTGGACCGTGCGCCCGTAAAACGCGCGTCGCTAGCCCCGTTCTCGCAAGATACTTATTCTTACCGTATCATCCGAGCAAAAATATTACGTCATTGTAATGAGGCATTCAATTCAAATGTTCATCCGATAATGTAGATCACTGTGATTTGATATGCAGCGGAGTTTATGTAAGCGGATAATCTCTATTAAAATGGTAATGAATTGGCACTACGGCCACGCTGGCTGCCCTCGATGCCTCATTGTGATTATTTTGACTGCGGTACGCTCCTTATGTTTCCTTTTATTTTAATTAATGAGTCTTTTGCCTAATGTTCCTTGAAGTGCTTGTTTTTCTTGCCATTCACATAACATTATTATTATTACTAACACAATATTTCCTATAACCGAACACAATATAACCTACGAATTATTTAGCGAATGAAAGGAACTCTAGCTAAACATTTTAAATTTCGTGTGTGTTCTAACTCGTACTGTCTAATTTTTTATCACCTACATAATACTGTAATATTATTGCCTTAAATATAATGCCTTCATAAGAGTTTTATAAAAATGACTTAAAATGGAACTGTACACAACTTTTAATTCCAAAAAAGTGCCCGAAACCCCGAAGCTATTGTAATATTAAATTCTCTATTAAATATTTTCCGGATAGCTTGGGGCCTACACGAACCCCACAATGGGGTAATAAAAATCTGTATGTAAAAAATATTCATTGAATGCTATTCAAAATTCACGGGTCTCGGATCACGTGTCAATCATGCCTCCGCCGCTATGCGCGTGTTATTCTATTTAGCTGTTGTGTTATTCATTGGCCATATCGTTCCTGCCCAGATTCGCACCCAACAATGGGACCCAAACTTTATTTAATCCCCTATGTTATAGTGTAAATGTGCGTACGTTTGTGCGTCGACTTTGCTGTGTGAAAGAAATTTTTGTTAAGAAACTTATTTATTTAATTTCGTATATTCTAATTCGTATTTCGTATATTCGCCGTCCAAATTAGTTGTCTACGAATATTATTTCATTTTGTCGCGTAAAAATATCCCTATATATTTGTTATTTTTAATGTGCTACGAAGTTTATAATATTGAATAAAAATCAAAGTGTGACTACAATAAGCGTAGTATTAAATCCGCAATTGATTTTAATTTAAGATATAGAACTATGAAATGTTCGGAAATCAAATTGTTATGAACAAAGTGGAAGTACATTGTTAGAGCAGCTCACAATGATCAGTACGGTGAGTCTCCCCCGTGAGCACAGGGCGCGTATTGTATTACTTATGCTACACGCATTCTTTGAAACCTGAACTGTGGGATTGGACTCTTTTGTTGTGAGTCGATTTGAATATTACTATAAAATGATGTTTCTTGCCTTTAATATTAATGTACGTACCGCGTACCGTGGGTAATGTGAGCTACTCGTGGATAGGCTAATAAAATCCGTTATTCCATAATGAATGAACTTGAATTATATTTTATCTTTTTTGTTTATTGTACAGTATTATCGTTCATATTAATAGTATTTGTTCAAAATGTCGGTGTTTGTTAAAAATATTTTTTAGTCATTCTGTGATGTGTCCGTAATATGATAAGTTTTCAATGCGAATTATGGCATTATTTGCAAGCCTGTTGTGTTTCAAATGAATCTTACTTTTGCATATGATTATCGCAGGATATAAGACTTAGTTACACTTGGTTGTAATTACGGCATACAACTATATTTTTTGACGAAAGTCGGACGCAATTACCAGTCAACGAACTATAATATGTATAATGAGCCTTACCTTGTACCTGCATGTTATATTCGTATGTGCTGTAAAAAACATATGTAAAAACGATCACGAAGGATAGCAATTCCAATAATCCACGACCCCAGAATAATACGAAATGTTTTACGGATTTCATAAATTTGGATAACAAAAGACTCCAAAAACCATTTAAGGTGCGTACGCGGATGCGACCGCATTATATTAGTGATATGGTAATGTGATTGTTCGCGATAAATTAAACTGCGGAGTCCCGAGGCGCGGCCGAGCGCAGCAGGGCTCCCGACGCCCGCGCAGGCGTGCGCCACTCGCCGAGACGAGGTGAAACACCTCACACTTTTGACAATAATACACATTTTCGAAAAATACGTACATTATTTTTGCGATCAACTCGAATAAATTGTATTTCTGCATTACTGCGTGGGACGGTGTGTACTCAGAAATGGGGCCACTTTCAATGGAATTATTTCGACTCCGAATATAATTTGAAATTATGGCGTTCATGAATTGTCAACCTCCGCAAGGTGGCAACACGAGCTTCGTGTCCCGGAGACGCCTTTAATTGGCCACGCGCATTGTTCTAGTCTCTCTCCTTTTATGAAGCGGAGCCGATGTCGCAGTCCCGTCGACATTTTCGAGTCGCTGACTCATTGTCTCTCCACATTCATATAAAAGTGTCACCGGCGTGTCCAACAAATTACTGACATTAGCCAGTCGTCGAAGTGAGCTGCGGCGTCGACGAGCATTCTATAGGAACTCACTGCGGACGGACAGTGATCGCTCCCGACCTTCTTTAAATTAGGTGAGAAATGCTCCGTTTGACGCTCGCTTTGCATATCGTGGCAATAAATCTACAGAAGCTCTCGCGTCGCCTCGCTTCGAGAGCGTCGCGGCTTCCTTCAACCCACATTTTGAAAGAGGTAAATAATTTCGTCCATCGTCGATACCGTACACTGCTCACCTATCGCGTGCTCTGATCATCCTGTTTTAGGTCCACAGCCTATGCATGTATATTTGTTACTCGGAACCCCGAAATGATCGTCTGCGTAGATAATTTTTGTTCGCTTAGGTATGCAGATAATTTATATCAATTACTTTTAATTAGTCTAGTTTTCAAAGCCGTGACTCTAAAGAGAAACAACACTGACAATAATATTGTGAGCTCAATAATATTGTCTTTTGAAATTTACCTAAGTATAATCGCATATGTGCTTAAAAAATGGTCGCAAAGCTGCGTGCTTAGATATTAATACAAAATATAACCGTCATTAATTTTGTCCTATATTTATGATATATCCGAGTAATTATGCCGCTTTAATTAGTTACATGTTTACAACTTGGTACCTACTGACCCATCCTGAGGATATATGGAAATGCGAAAGAAAAATTATTATTATATTGGCATCAAGCTGTGAGTACCTATAGTTATTGCCCATATTTAAATAGAAAATAACAAAATAGCCTTTGCAGCTCTTAAAATGAATTAATTAGAAATTTTATACGGAATGTGGAATGCCAATCCCACATTAGCAATTTTGTAAAGATTACTGATTGAAGAGGTGATTTATAATTTTTTGTTTTATGTTATTTAATTTCGTTTAAATTATCCGTGTGCTGATTAAACATAATTAAGATTTGTTAAAATGACTTACGTATAACAATAAAACGGTCATTACAATATCGTTGCACATTCCATCTTGAAAAGAAAATAGCAATAAGGCTAAGCTGAGCTTTTCCGTGACCCCATTTTAAGTATGCAGTCGCCAAAGAGGAGAAATTGCTTAGTGTGCTATGCAGGGTCGGCACGCCACTTAACTCTATTGTTTTATAGCGCGATAATAATATTGGCGCAGCGATGCCGCGCCGCGCGTCCGATTGTTTTCTCACACAGATCGATTTACAGTTAGCGCCGATTGTTGCCCGCTTGACTGGACGCTCCGGCATAACTCTGCACTTCGACGCGCTTCCCATTATCTTTGAAGATTTAACTACGTCTCCGCTTTGACCCCGCGCGTACACCACACTCCCTTATCGGTTCCTCTGTCCGATGCAAATAACGAACGCGAACCGAAACGAACAATTTTATGACTTACTCGCTTCGGTTATCGCCAATTTGTGTCAACTGAAGCATTCGTTTAATATTAATAAAACCGCCGGCCCCTCAACCCTCCGCGTACTTTTACGGTCGGGTTGATGGCGACTTATTTGAATAAATATTTCCGAGAGCGGCCGAGACTCGGCCTCTTTAAACTTATTTATTTTATAATTTTTTCTTTCGGGTATCAGTATACAATAAAAGTAACATCGGTTTCATGATACAGGGTGACACCCCGCTAGGAAACGCATTACTAATGTGAATGACGTGACAGTATTACAACCCGTCCTTTATCTAATATATTATGTCCTTTAATATACAATAACCAATGAACTACAGCTGAACGTATCCAGCAATTCGACACGGCAGGAGACCATGATCTCTTACATCAACACTTGACAGTTTTTATACTTAGATGTGCCATGAAACTTAAAGGTAGATTTATGTTAGAAGCGTATTATTTTCTCGGTCGCTAAAGCAGATACTTAAAAGTTAAGTGGTAGAGAATATTGGTCTGATGTTCAGTGGAGCTCGATTTGTAATTACATAGGGTCACGCGGCCGGCACCCATGTCAACGCGCCGAAGTTAATCGCTTCGGACGGCCGGCAAATGATGCGTGCCTCTGCTCGCGGACCTACTTATGTCGTCCGCGATTACCACGCACCCTACACACTGACTGATCACTCAGCGCACCATCCGATCTGACTACCTAACAAAAAACATCGGCGGTTACATCGATCTCTTTACATGCGAGCTTTTTTTTGTGAACGAGCGAAACAAAGAGCGAATAAAGCATTGTCTTCGTCCGAGCGCTTATGAGAACAAATGTTATGACAATGTATGCAATTTCGTGTACAAACGAATTCATATTCCACGTTGTCTAAAAGAGTCGTCATACGGTAAATCTTTTATGGTAATACATACCGGTGTACATCCATGTATTTCGATCATGAGGTCCGATCGTGAGTTTCGATTCGTGCTCGGCGAGCTCGCGGAACCGCCGCGACATGAATTACTCCTCTGATGAGACGTTATCGCGCCCTTCGCGCTGGAGCCTTGCTCGCCGGTGTTGCTATTAATTAATATATGTTTTAACAATATTCGCTTGTAACATACCATGTTATGGCTAATGTACCACGTATACTGTAACAATTGTTATATTTTACGTGTAGTTATATGAAAAGCCGGCTATTTTTGTTTTAAATTGTTCCGATACCGTCACCTTTTAGGAAATTTTGTTATTGATATAGCAGTGATAGCCTAGTGGTTAAGAATTCAGTCCCTCACTCCGGGGGTGCCGGGTTCAAACCCGTGGCACGCA
>DWMG01000034.1:0-31533 GCA_018244855.1 Elbella merops
CTTAAAACGCACTTTTGTAAAGAGGTTCGCGCGATGGGTTTGAACCCAGCACCCCCGGAGTGAGGGGCTGAATTCTTAACCACTAGGCTATCACTGCGTCACCCGTACAGGAAGTGATATTTAATCTGAACAAGCAATTTTTTGCACCATCACATTTTGGTTTTATAAAAGATATTAACTTATAAAATATAACAAATTTCTAAAAAATATTAAATCTTTTTTGTATCCGCAGGTTCATCTATAAGTACAGATAAAGATATTCAGTCGGTACATAAGACGAAGTACAGTAAGTCGTGTACGAGAGGCCAGGGGACCCGATCCTATCGTGGCACGAATGTACCGGGTTCGAGACCTATACCGTGTCTGTATGGTGTACCCACAATTTATGTACGCTAACCAGGAATTTGCAGAGTCAACGTATTCACATACTGATATTTATTTATCCACTTAAATGTATTTAGGTATATTAGTTCAAATAATATAAACGTATATGAAGAGAATGAGAAATGTATGAGTAGTTCATTAATTCTGTAGAGATATTGATTTTTACTGTTTCTTTGTGCCCGTAAGGGACGTGGCGTGATGATAATAATAATAATAATACTTTTTCACAAATATTGTCAAAAAACACTTAGGTATATATATTTTTAATTATCATTTATTATTTTCACGACGTGTCATATACAAGATAGCTGTGATTTTTATGTAGGCCTCCATCCTCTCTTTATATTAAGTAACGACGTACGTTCCATTTCCATTTAGCTTCTGCGCGCACTATTACCAGTAGGTAATGTTACAATGTATATGCAATGTATGTACGTATCATATGGAGTTACTACATATAAAATAGGTAGAAAACGTTAGCGAAGTGGCTTTAGAAGGGCAGTCTAAATAGCACGCATAGTTAAGACTGAATAACAGGAACACTCTGCGTTGCGGATTACGTAGCGCATACTTCGTCTCTACCTAGAGCAACCAGTGACATACCTGCGCACCTCTCATACTACAGGCATTATGTATAGCGTTTTAATTATTTAGTAATAAAGTAATGCATAATAATCTCAATCAAATTCAAATAAAGCACCGAGCGCCGAATTAAATTTATCATTAGCCTCCATACAGAGGTTGGCCATAAATAAAAAGTGAGCCGAACGCGGAACGTTGCAAGTTGGCGCGCGTCGAGTCGCCACATAAGAAAGGAGATCTCTCATCTCGTACAGCTGCCGAGACCGGCCATCGTGTATATAATGATATATGTACAGCCCGCCGGCCGCAGCCCCGTACCCCGCTTCTTTTATTTTCACAAAACAGGTCCACGATCCTTATAAAATTGCAAAATTTTAATAAGAAACTGCCGCTGAATATCAATTAAATTGAAAAATAATGCAATCGCTACGTATTAATTAATCATGAGGGGTGCGATCAATTGACTAGAGTACTACGTAGTAAATAACCGACCAGCAATTGCCGTCATTACATGAAAATTTAACCAATCAGACGAGTTGTATTAACAAGCGGGCCGGGCCTTTATAATGAACTGCATTTTCAATCGATTTTCAAAACGCAGCTTCATAAATAATATCACGTATGTATTACGTTTTATATCTGTTAATAAATATATTATTCAGTCGATTAAAAAAGCGGCAGATTAACTTATAAGAAGAAACTGGTTTGTTAATCAGTTGAAAATTCAAAGGTGTTCTATGAAGTTATATGGCGCGATTAAGTTGAATTGCGACAGTAATTGTTTTTGAAAAACTTGGTTCATTTATGTGTGGAAAAAATATCACCATCTTCGTTAAGTGTACGCCGCTCATTGGAGCCGACCAAGAGATGGAAAGATCAAATTATGTACGAACATAATCACTTTTTATTCAAGCATCTGTCTTTGTTACGTACATGGTTCGCGATGGTATGTATATATGTTTTCATTAAGTGACAAACATTGGTCTGAACTAGTTATTATTTTCAACCGGTGTTTGCAATTAACTGATAATTATGACACATAAACAATAAACAATCACTTTTAATAAAAACCATCTATTAAATTTGCACGTACTTATTATATTAAAATACCATTCTTAAATTAATACATTTCTTTTCATCTGGCAAGCTACTCCTATATTCAGTTATATATTTAGTTTCAATAAAATTGAGACGTTTTAAATAATGCTCCCCGCGACACGTCCACGCCCGACAAACTAATAATTTCGTATCGGGCTAAATAATTATCTGTTATCGTTGAATTGATTTAGGTCGAGAACGAAAAATCGGGCCATGAATACGGGCAGCAAAATGGTTCTGGAAATATTTTTTAATGTTTTATCAGAAAAAGTTAGTAGTAAGTATTCAAATATTTTGTTGCGCAATTTTAACGTGCTAGTTGTTTTGCTTTTTGCTGACGGCTATAAAACATGATTTCTTCTTGATTACACACAGTCTCCCGTCGCATAAATACATAATGTTAACACGTCAGTAAAACCCCCTGCGAAGGTATTTGTCGCCATAACTGAAATTGAGCTTTCAAATCGTCCCCGACACGTCCGTGATCCAGTTTTTTCTACGAATGAAGTCTTAACAGATGAGATTTAAATCCTAATTTAACGAGTTGACACGTACATACACCTGAAGCTATTCAACATTTCTCAACATCAATAACATAACCAAATACGTCGAAAGGCATCTGTGAGGTTTTCTTTTACCGACCGTACGGCGAGCTGGCCCGTGGAATTCAGTTTTTAGTGACCGTTTGATTCTTTCGTTACCATATTTGGTATACGAGATGAAACAGACTATAGTCAATTTAATTAATAGACGTTCCCACCGACCATTCGAAGAGTAAAGGCGATGAAGTCATTATGCATGCTTACGAAATATAAAGACCTTTTCAAGGTACGTCTCGTTTTGTTCGTTTTGTTTAACACCTGGCCGACGGAGTACGATTATGGTTGCCATTCAGCAATTTTTAAAATGGCAAATATTGACATTATCATTTAAGCGGGTATATGGTTAGATAACACGAACTTCGTTATAATTATTCTGTATGATAAGAAGACATATATGTACGTAACAATGTGATAAGAACTTGTGTTATCAGAAAAGCAATGTCCACCTTGCGACTGCAGGCTGGAGACGGTCGGAAAAGATCAAAGAAATTTACGAAACTGGCTTAGTAAATTAAAACATTGCAAAACAGCTATACCATAGAAGTCTCGCTTGGGCGATTTCAAAAATGGCGTCGCGCATCGACTGGTGACGACGAGTCAGTTTTTCGCAACCGTCTCCACTCGATAAATAATGCCGCGGACTTTGACAAAAACTCACCTAGTCCTGTTCGGTGGCCGGCGGCGCCGCTCCCCTCCGCCGTCGTCCCTCCCCCGCACTCGCCCGCACACACCCCGTAGCTTTTTCTGCCCATTCCACGGCGCCGGCGCAACCGTCAACCGCTCACTTCCATTATTATAGATGTTACCCTAACTATTTACACTGCTACAGCCTAAACTACCTACTTATATTTATGGCAATTTGTTTAACTTCACCAACTATTAAAACTGCAGGAACACGACCACGATTACACTATACTTATCCGAGAGTATTGAAGGATTAGATGGCGCGGAAGGTTATATTACTTCACATGAGTCTGATGCGAACGATAGCTGGTAATAAATTTAACTTACACTTTTCTCTTACTTAGCTTTAAGGGTACGAGACCGGGTCTCTTTGGTAGGCATATTAAATTTGTACAATGTAATATAATGTAGTTCGTCTCACCGACTACGCCGAGTCGGTGTTCCACGGTCGCACACACCGTAAACGCACTACGATACACCTACACTATGTTACACGGAAGAGATTTCTACAAATTGCACTGGTTTCCAAACGCGAACATCTACGACGATAGCGCGAATAAAAAATATATGTAAATAAATCAACAAAAACAAAACCCGAAACACAAAATAATACGACCCGTTTCTATTCTAACATTTAACAGTTTATTGTTTTTTCAATTCCAAAACATGTATTGTGTCTAATATATATTAATTAAAAAATAATCACAACAACCGAACAACACTTAAATAACGAAAAATTAATTACAAACAATTTACAAACACAAATCTAGGGAGTGTTCGGCGGACTGCGATAGTATCACTGTGGGGTATAGGGCGCCGGCGCGCGCGCCCTAGTGCTCGGGGTGGCCCTGCGCGGCCGCCGCGGCCGCCGCTGCTGCCGCCGCCGCCTTCTGCGCTTGCGCTTGCTTCTCCTGCTCGTTCAATTCCTTTATTGCTTGGATCTCTTTCTTTAACTTCATCCTTCGATTTTGGAACCATATTTTGATTTGCCGCTCCGTGAGACATAGCGCGTGTGCCATTTCAATACGTCTCCTCCGGGTGACGTAGTGATTCGTGTGGAACTCCTTTTCTAACTCTAGCGTCTGATATCGTGTGTAGGTTTGTCTGCCGCGCCTTCTTAAGCCGTTTGCTCCTGCAACAAGAAAAAAAGATAATATTAAATATCAGTGGAGAGATATTATTTTAGGACAATTCGAGAGATCAGCTGACATCGACAGTATTCGTATGCAAATGACCACTTGACTCAAGTGTAGAAAAAGGTTTAAGTGACATCGCCTTGGAAAATTTCTGTGAAGCGTTTCAATGCTGAATGGAGGTTGTTGTCGTACACGGCTTAGTTGAAACGACGGTACAATTGCGATCGACGACAGCTTCATTTCGTTCAGCCGTCAATATTGATGAACGGCGTACAGTTCGCCTTTTATATGCCGCAAAGCGCATTGGAATTAATACTGGTTGCAAAGTTGATTAAGAAACATAGGCGAGCGTGGGACTCCGTGAAATAAATGAATTTATTTAAGATTGTATCTAGAATGGGCACAGTACAAATATTTCAGTAGATATGTTAATTACATTGTATCCTTAACAAACCTTGACTATAAGTACTTATGTACATAAGTACGTATGTACGTACTACAGATACCTACGCACACGTATGCGAAAAATTCAAAGCGCTATTAATCAATATCGAACCTCCTTTGTACGCTAAATATTTTCGAATTGGATACCGGGAACTCGATCCGGAGAAATGATAACTGAATAAGAGGCATTGGCCGCGAATTGCGAAAATTCGGCCACACCGCAGGGCTGGCATTACTGCGACCATGTACAAAGGTAATTAATTCATCGATAAAAAGCACGGAGCTAAATGAGGTATTGCGAGATGACCAACGGCGACTCGTTTGAAAACTGGATTTGAATTAAGGTTGCGCTGGACTTCTTTATCTTTTTAGTTCAGGGCTCGCTACTTCTCTTGAAACTATGTGATACCTAAGTATATACATATCTTGGAGATCACTCATTGATTTCACTACTGGTTTGTTTCGGTATTTGTTTAGTAAAGGTTCGTTATATTGATGTATGAAACATGAATGGCAATTTACTAAATGAATCGTCTTTTTATGTAGGTACCTACACTTTATTACACAGAATGATTTTATTTGACAAAATGTTATTTTAATTATTTTTAAGTTATACGAAAATAATTCGGGTAACGGTTATATTGGCATTAAATTAAAAAAATGCTCAAAATGCATTAATTGCCTACACTTTACAGTGATAAAATAGTTATTTCTTCGACAGGTTCTTTGATATGGGCAATAATAAGAAACTTCAACCCTATGCAAGCAGCTTCCTTGACACGGTAATTTATCGCCTTTATTGCATGCATGCACTTAATGTATAGCTTCGAGAACGCATGCTGAGATGCATGCTCGTTTTTTCTCTCCTGTACACTACCTCGCTTGTACAATATAACGGCTCGCTAAATAAAAGTGGGTGTACCGAGCGTGCTTGGGAAATGTGTCGACCATTCCATACAACTTCATTTGAAGGACAGAATGGAGAGGGATTTAGTTCGCTCATCGGTAAAATTCCCTTTAAAGCAATTGCGTTCTTTGGAAATTAATAAGCTTTATTTATTATCACTTTAATGCCATTAACTATAACAGTGAAGGTTAGCATCGTAAGAAAAACTACATAATTATGATACTCGTGGAGTCCTCGATAGTGCTCTTCAACCATACTGCAAGATACTTCAGCCTATGGCTTTAGTAGAATAAAGTAAATACACCATTCAAGAATCAAAACTCGATAAGCCTTTTAAGATATTTTTTAAACACTTGTTTTTAGTGTTCAAAATATTTTCAAGTGTAACATTAAGTTGTCACTAGCAACACTTTTAGGACTTTAATTTGTATGTAACTCGAAATCGGCAGTATAAAATCTGAGAATCCGCCTCCCAACCTTATTGGGCAATAATCCACTGAGATCTTAACTAAAGACTTATACTCGTATGGGCAATTTGTAAAGGATAATTGTTTGTGTGATAAGACACATTATAAAACTACATATTATTATGAAACGCGTTCCATTATTTACGTGTAAATATATTTTTAAGTGCTATTTTATTCATATTTCACAAAATTTATCTATCATTACTTTTATGATGAAATCGTAGGTAGATTTGTAAACCTAAATTTAGCTATAGTTAATCGAGTGAATCTGAAATTTAATTATGAATAAGAGACTATTATTAAATAAAACTAATGTTCATTTTCATCATAATAAAAATTATCATTTGGCAATAACCTCGCAATTTGTTAACAGTAATAAAAAAATAATAAATAAACATTATTAAGCACAAATCTAAGGATATTTCTAAATACTGCCGGTTAGTAACGCCGAAGCGTAATGGTGTGTCAAAATGGAGCATCTCAAGATAGCCACTTAAACAACACATTGCCTGCACTGGAACGGAGTCGATACAAAAATAAAGGACTCTGTAATGAAACCAGAGCGCTCTCGACAGTGTGAAAGGGTTACAGACCAATTTAATGGCTCAATTATCTCAAGTACCCAGATCCAGGCCGTGTTGAGGGCCGCTGAGAGTTCTGGTAGCCTTCGTATCTATTCTCTTATATGCAATCATATCCGATTTTAGTCATCGTACTTTATAATATTCAGTATATAAGAAAGAACGTAAAAAAACTCGGCTATAATCCTGGAAACGGTAGGCAGAAGATGTTAAACAGAGAGTAGAATGTTCAAGCTTGTTTGTAAGAACTCTGAAGTGCTACTAGGTGGTATTAGAAATAAGTTAAATGGCATTGAGAAGGATAATGATGTAGAAGGTTATATATATATAACCCAGCACGTCTTGAAATATTAGTATATAGCACGCCTTGAAAAACTACTATAATAATGCAATTAAGCCTCAATTTAAAAGGTAATTAATTATTATAATGTGTATATAGAAATGCTCATTAACTTAAGCAAATAAGTACCTATTAAAAATATACATTTGGCTAATTTCTAATATTCTTGCATGCCTTATAATAATAATCGACCCATTATAACTCCACTGTTGGAACATGGGTCTCTTCTCGTAATGAGGGGGTTAAGGCCATAGTCTACCACGCTGGCCAAGTGCGGGTTGGCAGACTTCACGGTGTGTGAAGAAATTATATAGAAAGAATAATATACTCAACTAAACTGATATTTTTGAAGTAATTCCACATAAAATATACTCATGAAAATAAAGGTTTTGATTGTGATTTTGGTTCTACAATAAGTGTATAAATGTAGGTATGACTAATCCATAACAATTTAGCTGTATTTCAACTAAGTTGTTCTGGATTGTTTGATTTTAATAAGTATCATTAAATAACATTGTACTATGGTGTACTAAGCTCAACGGCTGAGACTGATTTGCACAAATACTAGACATCAATCGTTCAACTAAATCTCAAACTCAAAACCAAATTTTGCTTCAGACGCAATCGCGTACAGGCTAGAATGACCAGTGAATAAATAAAAACAAGTTAATAATAATAATGTTGATTGCCTCGTTGGTCGTGTTGGTTGCAAGTGCAACTGCCGATCAGGAGGTCCCGGATTCGATTCCAGAGTCGAACACTACAAAATTTTCTAATTTAGATTTTCTAGTAGTGGTTCGGAGTCTGTATATGTGCCCGATGCGTGCCAATAGGCTCATCACCTATTCCATAGTGGGACGTAAACGTAACCAGTGAAACGTGGGAGTGTTCTGCGTTCCTCTGTCTACCTCTTCGGGAATTACAGGCGTGAAGTTACGTTTTATAATAATAATGTTACATTGTCACACAACAAAAAAGAAAGAAAAACTTAAATCTAATTTATAAACGATAGTGGGCAAAGGAAGAGTCTCAGCTTTTGCTAGCACGAGTGACATCGTGGAGCGTTGTTTTTCATACACAGAATAAAACAAAGTATTTTTTAAATTACGTAAGAAAATTATTCACTAGCAACCTTATGTAAGATAAATCCTGACATAAAGCTAAGAAAATGCTCATACAAAAAGACATTATACGTTAAGAAGGATTACTCAATTCCGCAAAACATTCCTCCTGCATCCATAATTTAAAAGCCAGTACGGCAGCACTTAAGTGCAACCTTTTTAATAATTAACGAAAATTCTTAAGCCGGAGTAGTGGTTAATTGAGTGACGCTAATTACCTAAGCCGTGAAAGCCTCCGAGGGTGAGACGTAAATACACTGAGACCTTTCTTTTATGTATTGCACGTTGGTTAAGAGATTACGTTCCGCTGATATTTATGTTGATTAGTCGGAACAGCTCTAGGGGAATTAAATTGACATAACAATTATAATATATAAGAGAAGTTGTCTAATTAATATTTTGTTGAGTTCGTTTACTGAATCCTTATTACCCACACGTAGATTCAGTACACGAATGTTGAAAAGTCTGTTGGGAATTTTCAACCGCTTTAAACGTAAATAAAACTCTAAACAGTAAGTTTACTGACGATTGTTTTACGTTAACAACTGAAGCCGATTAAGGGAATATGGGTACTAATACCTCCACTGTTTAAATCATTGGAATTCATAACGCAACCACGTCTTATGGTGACTTGGATACAAATATTGGAACTCTTGAAATTCACACTTGAGACACATAATTGCAATTGTTTAATCGAATATTTCTATACTGCCTATGCGGTCGAAGTTTAACGATTATTCCCTAATGACAATATCCGGAACCGACTTCTTATTGTGGCCCTTCGAAACACACTAGTATAAATCTTTCCATTTCGATTTAAACAGAGAGTTGGCGTAACATGTCCAAAATGAGAGGCGACCTATTTTGAAGATAACTATGTAAATAATACAATTTAGTCAAATCTTACGTAAATTTATTTATTATGGTGTGTACCTACATAAGCCTTCTCGCTGTACGAGTAAATAAATATAAATCAGATTACAAAACGCTGAAATGTCTTCTGCACTTTATTGAAATTCAACGTAATTAATTAAAAAGTTACTCGATTGATTCATTAATGGATACAATCGCTCTAAAGTCACGAGTCGTACTTACAGTTATTCAAGATTAACGAACTCGCTCTTACACGGAAACAGTAGGCATTAAAATCCGAGTGGACTTCTCTTATGTGGTACTGGAAATTTATAATTGGAATGAAGCGAATATCGTTCTTATGTCTTTGAAATTAAGCGCCTAATAGCATGTCGTTGCTGCACAGCCTAAATGTATACAAAAATCGTGTATAAAAACAAAACTCTAGACATCACATTAACACATGTGCCTAATTAAGGCCAACGAATTTCCGTGTCAATTCGCGCCATGTTAATTCACCTCTAAATCCAGAATACGCCATAAAAGTTATAAACATGACACAAACGACTTCATTAAGATGGTGGGTGTGGTCCGCAGTTAGCAAAAAAGATGTGTCGACTTCCCTTTAATAGGTATATAATGACGCCGAATGTTTCCGTAACTCGCAATTCTGTAAACCGACATCTGTGCACGCTGGGTAAAGTTCTGGGTGCGGGTGGCGGGGTTGTGTCGCTTTCACAAAATTCCCGTTTCTCTTGATGTAACGTCTCATAAAAAATCGACGGTAAATTTCTATGGTCTAATGCATTTTCGGTAGTTATCATAGAAGTACGCAAATTTTTATTTGGTTTGATATATCGCATATTTTCGGCTCGCAGAAAAAGAAAAGCCTTTCATTTTTCAAAGGACATAAAAGGGACCGAATGAAGTCCCTGAATCTCTCATATGGCAAACAACAACGTGTGAACTTCAAGTAATCTGGTCGTGAAATATTCAGTTTCAAAAGTAAAAAGACCGAAGAGCTTCCACGGAAATCGAGTCGAGTCGTTCCCAAGATTCTCTCCGAACAAGTGTAAGGCCCAACCCGTTTTGCAACACGTGTCGCAAACAAAAGAAACTTGTCCAACTTCCCCCGCCCTCCCCTCGGCGACAAAAGGATTGCGCAAGTTATATTAGTCGTAAAGAATTTTGGACTAAGATCTATAGCCTGTAAACCGTCCGTAATTCTCAATGGTCCCGCAATTGCGGGGGACATTCGCAACAACTGTTGTTTGCTTCAACGTTTTAATTGTTCCTAATTCGTAAAACTTTTGCCTAGTGATTTACAACTGTTGTGTTTCGAAATCGGTGGCTTTTGATTGCTTTTTCCTTTTTATCCTGACTCAAGGAACATGTGGCGTGAGGACTTGAACGCGGGAAGCGGTTATTTACACTTGTGACAACGTTAAGACATTAATGACGAAAACAATGGTTTTAGAACGTTTTTTTGTGCACGGCTTTGCTACGTTCCGCTTATTAAATTTATGGTGTTGTTAGAAATTCTTTAATGTGACATTTACGTGCATGTGAATCAAACATGTGGTAGGACATGTTGGTATAAAGTTTCACAGCGACTGTTTTAACTGTATGACTATTTCTATAGCGAGATATTGATGTTATAACAATTTGTATTAAGGTCTTATGTCAATCATGTAAATATACTGAAGGCGAGAATTTCAATTTTCAAGAATACGAGTTGCAACTGGGTCGGATACTAACCGCACCTCCTAATAGGATTAACAATATTAGCAATGTTATTCTTATAGTATCTATTATTAGCAATGGATATAATCTAGTATCAATGGATATAATATAGTATCTATTATTAGCAATGGATATAGTCTATAGACATAATGAAAATATTTTATAGATTTATTATCAATTAATACTCACTGAACTTAGGGTCCTATTTCTAAATCCCTTTTCGAGATTAGTTGTAAATTACCATGGGCGGCAGAACTTCATGGCGTCTGCCTGCGCGTTTGCTATTTTTTCACATTAAAAAATTGCAACAATATACTTTTCAAAATGAGACGGTATCTCAAAATGAAAAGTGCGTTGGCATATTTGGCATGTTAAAACTTAATTTCGTAAGGAAACCAAGCGTTATTATCTCATTTCGGGTCGCAATTGAAACAAGTTTTTAAATAATCGGCACGAGGGTGCACCCGGCGACTTTTGAACGAAATTCGTTTAATATGTATTCTGGACCAACCAGAACACAGCTGTAATATATCGAATTATTAATGCGAATCGAAAATTACGAAATTACCATGAAAATATGTGGATGAGATTCGTTGAAACTGCTTATGTATTTATATATAATCGCTTCCCATACACTCGTTACATATTGAGTACTACCGTGTTCGCTGCGCGTGTGAGAGGACGTACCTACATCTTGGGTGGTCGTCGGAATCAACTCGCTCGATTATAACGTATATAAACACTGACCATTTATAATGGCCGCTCCGTCGTACCTACACGACTCGCCGTTGTTAACACGCGAACCGTTTTTCTATTTATTATTTTGTATTTAGGTATATTTTTTATGCTTCATTTTTTTGTAACTTTTATCAATATCACAACATAATATATATATTTGATAAAAGCAACTCACATTTCGTATCGTTATCAAAATATTTTTTTCTATGACCGCGTATTTAGTCGGTAGGTATAATCGATAAAAAAGGACGTAAATTCGTTTATAGTTGATTTAAGGATACCAAATTTTTAGGAGGAGTTATATTGAAACTTAGTCGTGATTGCAACAAATTTTACTGTTACTTGTGCTGCTTGGCGACCAGCGCGCAATCAGCTATCTGCTGCTGCCGCCTCCCAATCAGTCCACTAGATGTGTATCGACTTAAGAGACTGCTTGTTATCTCAAAAACACAATATGAATAATGCAAAAGCGGCATACTCGGTACACTCTTAAATTGGCAAAGCTTAATTGACTCAAAGATTGAAAATGAAACGCGGGCCTTCGTGCCTGTCCTTGCTGTAGTCGGCAAGTTTTTGCCTTATCTCTGGCCGTCCTCATAACGGCATCAATTTAAACCGCTTATGCGATTGGCTATTAAGTGGTGGTGCCATCAGAGAAAAATAAGTTATATCGTCCTCGTTCCTTGATGAGGTTTTAATGATTCCAAATAATAATTATAACCACACTTAATACATGAGAAATACAGTTAAAAATTAATTGTGTAGGTACTTGTATAGGTCCCTTTTCACATTAAAAACTTCAACTATGTACTTGAAAAATTATTTTGATGAAACTGTTATTTATATATGCACAATTACCGTGTGGTTCTGGACTTTTGATAAGTAGACATGCATGTAGGTATTCTGATACGCAGTCTTCAATAATTCAGCCAACCAACTCAACCGATGCATGTACCCCGCATATTATATTAAGTTGATGGCCATTAAAGTAATTGCGAGGAATTACTGACATGCCTCAAATATAGCGTGGGTACTTATCCGCTGAGGCGTTTTACCAAGAAAATTATAATTTTTGCACGCCAAAATGGCGTCTCCTACCCGATTTCTTAAAGTTTTCGAGAGATTAATACCAAGTGCTATTGTAAATGCAAATTGCTAAATGCTGGTGTCGAAGATCGACATTTTGATAGTCGTGTCGAAATCGATAAAAAAACCTGTTCATGATCAAGTATTGTTATTAATTGTAACCTTACGCACCCATTAACATTATATGGATGTAAACTTTATTTATTCTGAAATTCGTACACGTTAAAATCGGCAAGTTTTATTCATTATGTGCCTATATGGTCATAGCAATTACTTACCCTTGCAGATTATATACATATTAAACTTAATATCGATTCAAACATTCGGTGGGGGCTGATGTTTATACCCATCTGACATCGTTCCTTACTATATTGGTTCAATATTAACTCATATATCAGGGTCGAATGCAATAAAAATTGGATGTCCCTCCGGGATTAGGCGAAACTCTGACGTATGTGACATGCGAAGCCTCAGCAGATTCCTTTTTCAAAGGGACGCCGTTCGAAGATGTTTAAAAATCAATTTATTTCTGAGCCCTCTTATAGCGAAGTCCTTTAAGCGAGAAAGATAAGAAATATATGGAATTTCAACGTCGATTAATATGATATATATCTATGTATTGGTACTTCTAATAGTAAATGGTGCTGTAAATCAATATCGTAATACAGATATCTAATACAAGAGATAATGTAGCGTATAATTCGAGCTATTCACAGGCAGCAAACTTGACAATAAGCTACTAAAATTTTGAAAATGGAGCAGGGGCGTGCGATATTTAAAATGAAGTACACAGTCATAACCATTGACGCAAATAATCTAAATACAAAGCATACCGCTGAAATCGCGCTAACAAGACGCAGCTGTTGCGCTCTCTCATGCGGAGTTCACTTTGAAAAACACGTTAGAGTTTTCAAAAATAGAATATAAAATGTGTCACACCTTCCCTAATAAATCAACAGTGATTAATGTCGTTAGGAAGTTAAAAATGGAACGCTCCGTGTGACGGGGCAGTACCTCATTGGGTGGCGCGGTCGCCATATTGCTCGAAACTTGTAGCTGTCAAACTTTGAATTATGGCCGCCAGGTTCGGCTTGTTCGGATTAGTCTACGTCTTGTCTTAAAATAGCATGGCGAATCATGCAATCCCATAACAATAGGTATAAAGCTGACAGAGATACCCGGCATATAAAAAGTAAAGTGGACGGTGGTATCACTTAAAAAAAGATTTTCCCGCTTTCGAGGCGAAGCTTTTTGATAAATCATTATTTTGTTCTGTAGGTTGTTCTAAGGAATAATAGATGTGATTTATATTTTGACGTTTCTAACCAAAACATCCTTCTTTATTGTAATCTTTAATTTATTAATATAATAAAATAGACAGATGCAGCATTTATTTCTACAAAAGATCAAAGATCCTTAAGTGATGTGGGCTTCGCATTATTTCACGCTTAAGTGTGATATTTAAATCTATTATATTCCCGCACCGAATCATACCTGACACGCAACCTCATTAGGAAACGTCCTAACACTTAGCTCCTAGAAAGCGAGTAGGTACCTATATAAAGGTCAACTTAATTTAAGTACTTAATAAATCGCTAACTTAGACTAGAATCCCTTGTGTGTGTAAATTCTAACTTCAATTACCTAATACTTTTTAATTCAACAATATATTATGAATAATATAATACATGGTTAACTCACTATATTAACATGTTTATGTACCTAAATAGGTTGATAAAGAGTATAAAATATTTAATTATTGAAGTATTGCAAAGCATATCCCTAACTACAAAGACCATTTAAGACACGTAAACATTTTCGAAATCATTCAAAGCACCCGCAAATAAAACTTTATGATGTTATGATACAATAAAAGTTCAATTATCGATAATCATTTAATCACCAATTTAATGCAATTATTATTATATTTACACATACTAAAAATATTAAAAGTTCATGAATAATAACTTTTTCATCAACTTCGTAACGTATTAAATTGACAGCCAGTTCTAAATACTATACTCAGTCCTGTTTGATGTCGGTTGTAGAACTTGTAGATGTCTATTTGGCAGTGGCCAAGTGTGATTGTTGCCTGGTCGTCTGTTACTCTATTTCTTTTTTTTTAATGAAAAAAAAATCGACCTTTTTACAATTATCACTCGAAATGACTTCGTGAAGTGCCGAGTCCAGTAATAGTCCGTACGTGCGCCGATGCTGAGTTCTAAACTGTTCGATCAAGTGAACCAACGATTTGCGATTTAACGTATGTACTTACGTAAAAGCGAATCATACTACACCCGATAATAATGGAACTTGATTTCATATTATTACTGAGCTATCAGGGCAGCAGTGGTAGCAAAAACGAATAAAGAATCAGCATATCTTCTTTGCCGAAAGAGAATACTTTGTGTTACAACTAAATTTGGCTCTATATCTCGATTACTTTAACGTTATGTATGTAACTGTCATTAATTTTTATTTTATACATTAATTTCATTAGGAGTGATGCCATTCATGATTACATTATCAAGCCAGATCTCTGACGCGGTAGCCAGGGAGTGCCGAGTACCAAATATCTCTTACCTTACAGACCTGACATGCTTTCATCATCCTACATTCATCATCATTTTCGTTCACATACTCCATTTTTGGAGTCTTTTTGGAGTCTTATATGTTTTAGATACAAAACTTGGATTGATTATAAATCATAAGCGATAGGAATATAGTGAAAATGAAAACGTGAATGTTTAAATTAGTTTCCCCACCAATAAAACATCTTAAAGACATATACAAAAATAAGGACATCTAAGCCAATTTAATTCAACGAGTCGTGACTCCGAAGTCTGCGGACCGTACTCGCAATGAATTTAATAAAATCTCAGTTGAAATAATAGCGGAGCCGCAAGTTGCACGGTCGGACGTGGGTTGTTATATTGATAGTGCTTTTATATGCAATCGGTACAAAGAGACTGTTGACACAGTCGATACCATCAATGGCGTTTTATATAAAATTGCACGATTTTATTACGATTACATTGTGTGCGATGTAACGACTTCATTTGGGAATATCGAATTTATATACATATAAATATATATTTGTTTGAAGTGGTCACGAAATAAAGTCTTGGCGCTGAATAATGAAAATGAAAAAGGTTTCAATGGTTTTAGCGTTTTATATAAAACGCTATTAAACGTCCGTTGCTCCGATAGTAAACTAACTAACTGCGATGGGATAAAGAACTAAAATGAGTGTTACTCTTCAATACTAAGACACGCCTAAGTTATTACTATAATCGAGTATCTACGTTATTGCTACAACAGTATTAACTTAAAATATCTGTATCCATATTGCGCATGTATCTAACGTAGCTGTGTAAATACCTAAGTAACTTTTATAACCGGAAGTATACAATACGAAATTGTATTAGAGGAACTTCACTTAACCTTAAATGCGGAAGGCATTAAGAATTCCCAAGTTGAAATCCGCGGGATAAACGCGCCGAAAATCTTATACGGTTAAAAGATCTAGTAAAGTCACCTGCGAGGAGCCTGCGGAGGTATTCAAGTTGGGCGTAACTGCAAGATAAGTTTAGAGTTTAGCAAAGAAACCGCAGCCAAGGCTGACGACCGGCTTAAATCTACGTACTAAGGAAGCGGATACAATAACGTCTACAATCGCTATATACCTATTTGATTCAATTTTTAGTGAAGTACTGAAACTTTTTGTCAAAGAAGACTATCATCTAAACCTTCGTCAATTACATGTTGGCGGTTAGATAGACGCAAAATAAAATCTTACCTAATTGAATTTTTCCAATATGAATTTTAATATTGGGATATAATTATTACTATGAATAATTGGAGTAAATAAGAAATTTTGTCCAATACTAATATTCTGGTTAAGCACTTGTTATATTTTTAACATGTCTTATCACTGAATAAACTGTAAGTGAAACAATTTTATTCAAAGTAGACATTCAGGCGCAGTGTGTAGGGGCCCTTAATGCAAGTTACGCTGTTGAGGCAGGGATTGCACTGAGATTTTGTCTGCATTTGAAATAAATATTCAAGATTTGCAGTCTGAACACTGCGCGGAGACATCACGGTTTCATCCAGGAATTATTTCTGTACAAACAAAAGGAAGTCCCACCTTAAGTATTAGCGTTTTAATTAGCTACTGGTACTATTATTTACTTAAAGCTATTATCAATAAAACATACCCTTAAGAATTATACACTATCTATGTATCACCTAACATCGAACACAATCTGAAACGTTAAAAATTTAAACCGTAGCAGAATAAGTAGGTACCTACCTACATATTTAGAAAATACAAGGCGAAAATATAAGGCGCTGACTCCGCATATAATAAATAAAAAAGTGTAAATAGAAAATAGAGAACGCGACGGAGCGGTAAAACGATGAAATCATTTGTGCCATATCAAGACATAAATATGTATCCACAGTCGCACTGTCACGCTACAACATCCCATAAAATGCTCCCTCCAAAACCTGTGTCAATAAAGATAAAGGAAAACTAATATCAGAACAGAATAGGTACGTGATAAGAAAACATTTATTCCCTATGTTTAATGCATGATTTGTCATAATTTTCCATCCGAGCCCCCCTGTTGTCCGTTGTTTTGTAGCGGCGAGGAAATGGGCGTATATAATATATTGTTTATCTTATTTATCTCAGTCGAAAGAAAAATTGTGTGGGGGGAAGTATTGGAAGTAGCGCTAGGTTTATTAACAAATATGCTGCCCAGATTGCGGTAGAGTAATTGCAATTTATCTACCCCTCCCTATCTCGTCGTAAATACCCACCGACTGAACGTAAGCAAAACTTAGCAAGAGTTGATAAAGCTATCAAATGGCTATTGTTCGGAATAATGTATTTATGTACATGTGACCAAGGAGTTAATCTTGCTGACGGTAAACCAGTCACGAAAAAAGAACTAACATTTGTAGTATTTCACTACAAAGCGTTTAGTGATTATTTACGTTCATGTTTACCTTATTTTTCAGCTTCAACCAAATGAAAACTCAAAAATAAAAAAAATGATATTTTAATTCCCAAAAAGAATATCTATCTGTATGCCATTACTTTGAGTAAGATGTCATAATAGTCTCATCTTGAAAATTAACTATTGGCTATTTATTTATCATAGGTATGTTTGGTAGATACAGAACCAATATCTACTTCATGGTAAGTATAAAATGTGTTATTAATTTGAATATGAAACAATTAAGATATTGTTCTTGCAACCCTACTGTTATAATTATATGAAAAGTAACCGGCAAAGCCAGTTGCGTACACTCACTAAGGGTTTCGCACCTTATAAAGAAGCAACTTGATTATTATCTTCAACGTGTATGGGCTACCGCGAAATAAAAAACTTCTGCGAGACGAACAAATATATACTTGCATTTCTTGCAAGCAATTTTGCAAATGTGCTTACTTTGAGAAAGATAATATTTTTTTAACAATGAGTTAGGTTTAAGCATGAAGCCAGCAATTAATTTTCATGAAAATTTTTATATGGAATTACATTGTTACGTTGCTGTTCTCCTTACTGCTGTTTTTTATATATGCGAAATGTTTAATGTTACACTTTATTACCTAACAAGATACAAGGAATTCTCTACCTAGCTACCAGTATTCAGTAGTTCGGTAGAACTGTTCAGTTAATGATCAGAAACGGTAACAATACTTACATTACCTACTGTTCGTATAATTTAAAAATGTTTAATGGAAAAAGATTTTTGAACGTAATCCACTTTCGAATTTCGAATCAAAAGTCGGTTATAAATCAAAACAGTGCGTCAGTGGCCCGTGTTTGTGCTCGCCCACATAATCCGTTCATGGCGCGGTAAATCCATCGTTCTGTCGCGCTCAACACTAAATCATCATAAGAGAATCCCGTATGCAATATAAACTACGCGTACGTACCATTCGAATTTGCGACTTCACCTAAAAACTCATAGAATTGTACCATGCACATTATTATAATTAAGTGTTCTCATATTGAGAGGAGACCCGGGTCAAAGATGTTGATTATGATAATTAATTGAAAAAAAAACTTGTTTTCAATTATTTTCTTAATGCTTTCTTTATTAGAATTTGGAATTCCGTTTGTGGAATTCGGATACTGATGATTCTGCACTATATACTGTGAGCAGCCATGATGTTTACATTTATTCCGTAAAATAAATAGAAAACCTGTCAAAACGATAGGTACCTACATGTTTTGAGAGTACCGTCATTTGGATTAGGGCATGGTGCAATGCGGATATGTAATTAATGTAACAACCCCTTTCAAATAAATCCGACTGATTCATTAACCCTATCGCAATCGAGGCTAACAAACAAAACCAATAAATTTGTTTAGATAACCCGCTTTCTAAAAATCATTATCAGATGTTCGAAAACGGTCCAACGCTGAAAAACTAGGCGATATTTTTTGTTCTCTTTTCGTTTTAGATTCGATTTCCACAACCGTACTGGAAAAGTTCACGTCGTAATGCAATCACGTGGCATTAGTTACGCAGTTTATCAGCATTCTAGCTGCAGCTTTGAGGGATTAATACGGTATACCAACCTTTGGGTGGCGCAAAATGGAACTGCATGATACACAAAGGACTACTTCGTACAGTGGAGAACTTAATATTGTTATGTTGCAATGTCACGGATCATATTTTAATGTCACACTTAAACTTACTATAAAGGCTTAAAATAATATATATAAATGAGATGTAATGTATAGGTACAGTAGAACTTTAATATAATATTAGTTATATAGTTCAACAAATTAATCTAGAATCTTTTGTTTTAGATTAGCCTACGGGCATATCGTTGCTACATCGATATTTGTTCCAAAAAAAGAATCTGAAGGTGAAAAGAAGAATCGTTTCAGTTATTTCACGAGACGTTTCAGTTATTTGCCAAAAGCACACCACGTCTGTGAGCATTTTAAGGTTGTCGATAACATTATTTCTATTAAAGATGAGATGCAGATGCTCTTCGGCTGAAGCGACCATTAAACCGAAATTTCTTTGTCTATTCATTTGTTAGTTACGATTATAAGCTAAGCTAAAACGATAATATGAATAGTTGATAGGACATGTCTTTGAAAAATAAACAACATGCAGGTATTCGACTAGCACAAACATTTTCAATGCAATTAAGTAAATATAGTGTAATAGGTATTTCAGTAGTTCCAATGAAGTTATAGAACAATAAAAACAGAACTAAACAACCCAGTACTGACGCAATATTTGTTTGTCGGAACATCACAATTTTTAGTTGAGAGCTGTGATCTATCGCAGCAATTTGACTTTTTCGCTCGATTTATACGAATAACACCGAACCCCGCGAAAAGCGGCCAAACAAGCGGAATACGTTGGGAACAACAGCTATTTTTTTAGTTCTGCGACTCTTTATATCAGTCAAATGTCTAACCGTTGGATTGCGCTGTTGACTGATTTGTTTACAGCGCTGCATCCGATAGAAAATATGAAACAGGATGCGACGGAGATATATTGGCAATCACTACTGTTTTCAGTGATACAATACATTCACGAAATTGTGAAAATAGGTACATTGACGAACTATGATCGAACATTGTGAACATTATGAACTGAATAAACAATGGGATGCAAATGATATTACACCGTGAATGGGTACAACGTAGGGTCATTATGCGAAAAGCAAAATAAAAAGACTGCGATCCAAATCTGCCCCACCCCTATACACTAACTACTATCTATGTAAAGGCATTGACATGATACATTTTCGAGTACAATAATAACTGATATCTAAAGTGGCCTACGTGAAAATCTGATGGTGGGCGTTTGCTTCCCACAGCTGGGCTAATAGTTGTATATATCGTTATAGATATACAGTTTATATACGACCATGAGCCTTTCGATTTATTTACCTACCATGTATCAAGTACTAAACGAAGAATATTAAAAACCAAAACGGCATTATTGTTCTATGTCCTTTTGTCACAGTCATAAATGCATGTATTGATGAATTCTTCGGTACAATACGTTCTGCAAGAGACCGTGTTCTCTCAAAACATTGAGCTTGAAAAATACTGAAATACCAAATAAATCAACAAAGGCATACATGAGAACTGTGTGTGGTTCACAATACCTCCTACGATCAGTTAAGTTTGTTAGACTATGTCGTTACGTCAGCGAGCAATGGACATAGATTGACGATAGCGCTCGCCAGTACTAGGGCGTGTTCATAGAGGAAAAAAGTATTTTACCGCTTGGCTGGTATATACTTATTTTGATTATGAACCTCTTCGTATCATTCAGTTGATATTGGCTAAAACAATCAAAGTCTGAGGAGGTTGCAGTCCCCAAACTAAAAAGAACTAATAGGAAAAACCATTAGAAAATAATCACAAAATAAAAAGTTATTAACATTAATTAGAGTAATATAAAATTAAATTTGCCAGAAAATTGTTCGAGAATTTTACCAGGTTAATTTTTTTCAAAGTGTAAAGTAAAAAGAGGTTGTCAATCGTTAAAAATAAACGTCTAGGAAAAATACTAGGTGGATTTCAACGACAGCTTTTGCGATCAGTTAAGCTAGTTACGTCCCTGTAACGTCAGCGCACTCGACACTGATTGGCGATAGCGAGCCTCCAACGAAGCAGGTAGGAGCTAATAAAACTTAACTGCTACAGCTCATGTAAATCATATTGTTTCCGCTATTGATAATTTTTTTTAATGTATCATCGTCATTATCAACCCTTTTATCGTTACACTGTTGGCTGATACTTTGTTATGGTCATAGTCTGCCACGTTCGTAAAACGCGGGTTGGCAGATTTCTTATCTTCATTAAAGAAATTCGTTTAAAATTATCTTTATTATGCCATCAAAATAAATTACAACAGACGATACCATAAAAATAAGAAAAACATATGGCTTTTGGTGAAGTGTATGCCATTCCTAACAATAATAGGTACACGTACTATACTACAAATTATTAAACTTTATCAGGCCTTTCGGTCAACTGAAAAGTTTACCTCTATATACTTATTCAATCTATAATAAAGCATCAGACAAGCTCTCCGGGGTATCTAGTGGAAGAAAATTGAAGGATATAGAAAGAATTTGTCATCTAGAATTAGCCCTATATATTCCCACCTTGCAGACCTCACTTTATAAGTAGAAAACATGAAGCCTGATAAATCTTTTTTACATAAGACTATAAATCTGACTACGAGTAATGAAATGATATAGCGCTTCTACAAAACTTTATTTGCGTAATACTAAAATGTTGATACCACGAATTAACATGAAATAGCCTTTGTACAAGCTATAATATGTAACAATTACTTAACAGCATATACATAAATTCATCTTGTGTAATAAATGCAAACTATTTAGGAGAGATACATACACTGGCCAAGTCAGAGACAAACAGCGCGCTTGAAGATAATATTTCATCTCTACGACGTCTATGGCCCGCCCAGCTGCATCATAAATGCAGAATGACTGTAGCTCGGTCAACATTTTATTAAATATTTATAACATAGCCCGTGTCACAAAAGGGCTATGTGATGAAGTAATCAACATGGCTTTTAAGGTAATAATGGCAAGGTTTTTCATAAATTTGTTACGCACTCCGTATAGGCCCGTTTTCAAAAAGCAACGAAATGTTCACAGAAAATGTTATGAACATATCATGTTTGATGGTAAAATCGTAAATAGATGCAACGAACATCGACTCAATTTGTCTAGATTTTTGTCAAGTAACTTACTCTATTTCCTTTATATTATTGTCATTGAGTTAAATGATGTTCATAGTAAAAACTATATTCAAATTATTTATTGGGTACCAAATTTTATGAGAAAGGTTTTGGAAAGCTCCTAACCGTTTACAAGGATTGATTAAAAATTGAACAATAATCTATCTTTCTATATCTTGCATAGCGTCGAGTATAGAGCTATGGAGGTTACTAAAGTTAATTGCTCGGGGAAAAGATATTCAAGAGACTTAGGAGTTGCATCAAATTGTTAAATTGCAAATGTAATTAATATCACCTCCGCCAGAGGGCACCAGGGAGCCAACCCTAATCCATTGCGGGCTACAAATAGTTGTGCCTTCCATTTTGATTAACTGACTGCCTGCAAGGGCCCTACAAAACTTTGTTATTAAGTTTGCAGTCGCCGTAACCCTTTGTAAGTAATAGCTTACATACTCGTAGCTCAGTTTTATTATACTTCCGAAAGATAACATTCCACTCTTTCAATAGTCGTAAAGCATAGCTCTCTTAGTTTCCAATCATAAACAGTTTTCGATATACGAGTAGCAGCAAAACTTTCAAATGTATCTATTAAGAAAAGTAAAAATTAGCATAACGCTAGTCACATGTGCATTTCTTTTAGTTATGGCTCTGTTTGTGAGGAGATTTTTAACGATACATTAATGGCGCATGTACTAAGGATAATAACGTAATCGTAACATCAGGCTTGTAATCTCCGAAGAGGTAAGCAGAAGAATATAATATATTCCCACGGTTAACCAGTTACGTTTTACGTCCCATGGACTAGGTGGTGAGCCTATATACTAAGGAAAATATAATAAGAATATAAATAAAACTTATGGAGTTTTGTCCAATTAAACTGCTGAAAGCTAATTAAGCCTATATAGACTTCTATTAATTTAAAAGGGCATAAAACAAAACTGTTCTCCAATTAAGTGCGCAGTAGATAGATCTACCGGAATAGTTAGTGCGCCCAGTTAGAATACAAAACACGCCACCCCACTACATCTCCAATGTCGTATCTGTTCTATTCCTGTCTAAGCCCTGCAGTAGCTCTATTGTATACCTAGGCATGCACAGCTGTAAGGCTTCAAACACATGATGCATTTGCATCGAACCACAGTGTACTAAAATACGATTTGACGACTATTTGTCACTGGCGTCCTTTATATTTAATCTTATTTTTATCTTATGTAACAGTATTTCGGTTATTTTATACCGATGGAAAAATTATGTATACTATGGCAAAATATATAAATCCTTCAATGGGAATCTGAGCCCTTAGTTACTGATATTTGTGTAGACGCAGACTGAACGATAGATTCTTTCATTGTTATGAATGAATGAAGGATTTTTACTGTATAAGAAATAACATTGAAAGTTGTTTAATAATAATAATAGATAGATGTGAGTGAGATGACTCTACCATGTTGGACATTTATTTTGTACAAGTAGCAATAGTGCGATTCATTTAAATATATAAACAAATATTCTAACTTTGTATAGCCACAATTATTATAAAGGATTTTATGCGTTTGCGATAAAACTCATCTAAGAGTCGTCATTGTACGCCGAGCCTAAGATGTAGAGACAATAACTATGCTCTCAGAACGCTTTATTCGAGCACGAAGACCCTTCCTATTCCTTCGCTGTACGTGTATGTATTATTGCTTTTATTTAGACTGTCACGATCCAGTTTTAATTGGCTCGGCCCGGCTCCCATATGTGAACGGTTACTTTAAATATGCATTGATCATAGCTATACATAGAATTTGTTAGCTGGGTAGAGTTCAGATTAAAGCTCTACATTTTGCTTCGTAATAAAAATATGCACTGTAATGCAACGAATTTCAACTTTATGGATGTTTTGTAAATGTACTATTATCATATATTAAAACTTACTGAAAACAAGTCATTATAATTGATATTGTGAAGTCTACATGTATTTAAATTTAAGTAAATAGAACATTTTAAATGATTACTCTCCAAATTCTACTTTTCCGCTGTAATACAACGTATCAAAGGTAGATACATACATATGTATTAACATTCCTTCATTGGGGAGGCAGAATTTAGCCGTTGTTAATTTGTCACAGTGAATTAGCCGTGGACGGTAACTGATAGCCTTAGCATGTTGCACCCAGCACGCCGCCAATATGCTCGTAAACGTCGCTCGCCACGATTTAACGCCTAACTACACGCCTGCGTAGATGCGTATCTGGTTAATCTATGACGTGTTATATGTATGGAATCAATACGCATTTCATTGTAAAAACGTCCATTAGCTACCGATCATCAAAAAAGCATTGAAATTCAAGTTTATGTTATTCTTTGATAGTTTAGTGGTTTGGATTTCAGTCGGGAGATCTGCAGTTCAAATCTTGCCACGCAACTCTTTTTCTTTCATGTTCAAAGTTACGTCCTGTTTTCAAATAAATGCCACGTGCAATTATGACTCACGTTAAAAGTGTGTCTGTGTGTGCATATATTTCATCACAATACATCAGACACATTTACATCAAGACATGAATACATTCCATTTTAGATCGATTTAACTGTTGTTCGTAAAAATATCGTTTCACTTATAATTATTACATTACCTACAACTTTTCACTTTTTAACATAACATATATAAGTAAATATAATCTTAAGTTACTATTATAGATATATAATCAAATGCGTTATGCCTGTAAAATCCTATTAAAAACCAAAAAAACATCAATAATATACATAGGTACGTGTAGATCTCTATGAACACATTTAATAATTATTCCAATTAAATTATCAAAGAAAAATAATTGGTCACGCTAATATAAGAATCTATTAACTCTTTATACAACATTTTACTAAACTTAATAGCTAAGAATAATTATAAAACAACTTGCGATAAGCGAGCTCCTGCTTTGAATGCAAACATTTTTTGCAGCGAAAAACTATCCAGTGGCGATTTAAAGCCATAAACAAAGCAGTTAAAAAAAAGTTTAGAGAGAGATTGCCAAGTTTAAAAGACTACGGGTTTTGTGACCGACACATTATTATGGCGAATCATAAAATACTGTACATTCAACTTTTTCTTACCTTTGTGTTCGGGATAAAGGGAGAAAGTTGTGCAACGAACGGCCAGCTTTCTAAAATTCGATATTGTTAGTCTATTGTTCGGACAAAACTGTTACTTGAATGAAGAAAGTTTGTTATTTTCAAGAATGATAAATACCCATACATTTTACGTACCCGCTTTTTGACCATTGTACGCATTTTTTACTGTCAAGTAATTAATAAAGTGAGGTCAGGTGTTCTTCTGCATATTTAGCACTTAATCAAGTGGAGTTAACTCCATTTTGACACATACAATGTTAATTAATGAATGTTAACTTGCATAATATGTAAATTGACGTTAACGAAAATGTTTCAATGGAAGTTATAATCTTATATATCTTATCTTAGGTACCTATAGGTACCTACTACCAAAACTCGCGGGACATCTTTTATATTGAGAAAATTCGTTACATTTATTCGTACTGACTAGTAAGGAAACGTATTTTAAATGTTTATCTATTATTACTCGCTTAAAATACTTCTTTAATACTAGCTAATACCAAACTGCCGTTATATAGGTACTAACAGTAGTGCCACGCCCTTTGATAGGAAATATTAAGGAGGCTAGTGTTTATTGTCATACTGATTTTATTAACCAACACGTAGTACGTAATAAATTGTGCTATGTTTATTATTATAAATAGTTTCAGCGTGGTTTAGCGCAGCTTTCGTTGTCGTGCCGGGGCGCGGTTACACGGGCTTGTTAGCGAACAATGCCGGGGTCCCAGCTATGTACAAGCTACGTATGTGCAGTTGTATGCGAACAAGTACTGACACAAAATAAATGTTGAATTGCGTGAGAGTACAATTCAGTTAAAACAACTTGCTTCAAGATTTGTACTGCCCATGAGCCTTGCCAAGGTTTTTATTAATCATACGTAGTCTATATTAAAGTTGTCATTATGTAAAAGTCAACGTTTTTGCAATTATTTCGTCAGCTTCAAGTGATAATAAACAACTATATTCCAAAGGAATAACTATTTATATTACGCTAAGACTAATAAAACTATCTCGCGTCATGCTTGAAGAGTACATTGTAATGAAGAGAGAAGTAAGAAAATAATAAGCCGCATAGACCTAAATAGACTCATTGATCATTTGAGCCTTTTAAAAATTCATGACGTGTCAAAGGCGCTAAACGGGACCATAAACAATGCTCGAGTCATAATGCAGACACTCACGACCATGTCTTGCATCATGACAGTACATCAGTCGCATCAAGCCTCATTGAGTTAGATGTGCGGCGCATAAATCATCGATTCGTAAGAAATAAAACGAATTTAAATAAAAAAACTGAATATTGCATGATATGAATTGACGCTAGTGGGAAACGGGCTAACGAGTGCGTGTGCTGCGTCGTCTCGGATCAGTGGTTATGGTTGGTAAAGGATTATTTTGAAGATGTATTCGTCTGGGGTTTATAGTACCTATAGATATAGGTTTTGTAAGCCATCAAAATAGAAAGTTCTAGGTAGATACGAGAAACCGTGGAAAGGCCGGAACTTAACTTACTAGCGCCTATGACCAAGAGTGTACTAAGATATGTTGATGATGTTAATGATGTTAGTGTTAAAATCTTATAACTAATCATTTAGAATATTCATCTAACACACCAATGAACCTTCCGAACGAAATTTCTCACGATCGTATTTTAAAATAGGCTCCTACATATTCAAACTCGGTACGTACCAAATATTTAACCATAAATTTTTCCCAGCCTTTCGGGAAATTTCATTAAAGAGGAGATAGCCCACACGTGCTTACTACGCTTTTTATAAGCGTAGGAAGGCGATAAATCAAGTAAAATGCACAAAATTTACAGTCGTAAATAGGCAGCGAGTACTTCATAACTCTCCAACAGAAGCTTGAATGTAGTACCGTATACAGAATTTCCACCTAATAAAAGACCATGTTACGTGTAGAGAGCGTTAGACATGCAATTACGAGGCAACCATTTTAATATGAGCCACCGTTCCCTCCCTCAACTTGGTTTGTGAGAGCAAAAGGGGTAGCTGTACGAAGTACCGCAGATCGTGGTTGATTGGTGAACTTACACGCCAGAGTTTTGCGTTGGACTTTAATTAGTGCGTGCGTCACGTTCTTAGGCGTGTTTGGTTGTGTGTTTGCAAGATTGCTATCTGGGGAAATAGGTAATGAATAAAAATCAAAAAAACTATGGACTTATATGGACAATCTTAGCTAATCATATATTTGACAAATTTGTCATTTTAAGTTGTTCGTATTTTTATATGGAAATTTAATTTGAATTTAGATTTTGGAAAAGTTGATTGAGATGTATAAAATTAATATGTAGGTACGTATTTTTTTAAATATCAATGTGAGTGGGTGACACCACTAAAATTCGAAATGTAGCAATGTAGTACATGTAGAATCGCTAAGCTTTATTGTAATTGACCAAAATGTTGGTCAATAATTATTTCGGGAAATAAATAAAGTTTTCTAACACCTTGATAACCTACAAATCCTACAATGGAACATAAATACTTAGATGAAAAGTTTTAGCTTTAGTTTAGTTTAGTTTTGTTAAAGCTATAATTTAGTTATTTCGCACTATGATCTAGGCCGAGGACAGGGTGCGATAGCGCTCATTGGGGGAGGCCTATGTCCAGCAGTGGACTGAGATAGGCTGATGACGATGATGATGATCTGTTAGTTTTTGTTTTACGAGTCTGAAGTAAAATATAAGAAAGTTTGAAAAATGCAGCTATTTATTTATTTATCTTCTGATTGTTTTATCATTCCACTATTGGATTCCTGTCAGAATGAGAATGTTAAGGCCATAGTGTGCCACGCTTGCCAAGTATTCGTCGATAGATTTAAGGCGCATTTGAAAACATTTTATTGTATCAAATATAATTTATTAATTACATATGTTATTCATAATCATTAATTATCATTCATTCATCTCATTTATTCATCTCATCATTCTTATTCATTATCGTTAATTTCATATCTTATTATGTAAAGTTGAGTTGGCTTTCATTAGAACATCTCGGCAAAGCTAGCGTTGTCACACTTGAGTAACACGGTCGAAATTCCGCCGGTTCAACCTGTTATCTTCACCATGATATCGAATGCGTCAATCGAGCCAATACTGGTCCCAATACGCAATTATTACAGAGGTAATTTGATGTACAGATTAATGTGCGGAACAATTTATTGTCAATTATCGTAACCGACGCCACGCCGGGATCAATTAACACAAAGGCAATTGCAAATTACACTAACTAACTAACAGATACACATCTATATGTCAAATGAACGAGATTGGAGGCCAGCACAGTCTCAATTTATTACCTGTAGCTAATTTGTCAGTTAGACAAGTATAGAGACACTATTTACGCGTTGGAAGGAACTTGTGGTAGAGTACAGAGAGAATTTTAGAATAAATTACATGTTCAAATAAATATAATCTTATTTCGCGTATAGTATATAACTCTTTTCCACGAGGTTCTATGGTGTGAAATATGTATAATATTGGGTTTATTGGAGAAAATAGATATTTGAAATGGTTTCACCAAAGTCTAAGCTAAGTCTGAGCTAAATACATATTTTGCGATTTATTGTATACTTAAATCGAAATATTAATGAAATAAAATATATGCAGTACTTTGGGAAACGCTGAGATATATGTATATTTATTTAAACAAACATACATAGATGAAAACATCGTTATATATGTATTTAAAGATAATATTGTTTTAGTGATCCTAATGTCGCAAAATGTTTTCGTTAAGGAAATAAACAATTTTCAATTTTTTAATCAAATTTTCTAATTACTAAGACTTAAGAATGAAATTCGGTTAAATTAAATATGTAAGACTCCGCTAGTCTATACAGTTTGCTCGTCGAGTCAAAGCGGCGTTCAAGGGATGGCACTACTGCAGTAAATAAGACGATACATACTTTAAACTTGTAATAATTAATTCGGCTACATTTTGTAAGTGTCTGAATTGTGAGATATTATTAAAAAGTAGTGAAAATATATTTTGATATAAACAAGAATAATGTTCTAAAAGTCTAAAACAAAAATCGTTACGAATTATATCTCTGGAAAGTAAACTAAACTTTTTTATCAAGCCTTCTATAGTTTAGCTATTGTACTTGAGTCTTCTCTCAGAATGAAATGGTTTAACCCAAAGTCTGCCACGTTGGCCAAGTGCTTGTTGATAAATTTCACACACCTAAGAGAACTTTTTTTAAAGAATGCCTCAAAGCCCATACTTTTTGCACACATCACGATACCGACCTGACTACGAAATACCTAGGAACTTAGTTCTCCAAAGAACTACTCTTAGTCTTAAAATAAGTTTATCGGTTTATCGGAGTTTACCGGTCCAAGCGGTATTAAAAACCGTGCAAGTATTCAAAGAACTTGCTACTGTGTAAAAAATGTACACGTTTGATACAAATTGCAGAGAGAATGTAGCGTCGGCCGCGACCATCCTTATATACTTAATTAAGGTCGCTCCAGGCGACACGTCCACTCTGCTATGGAGCTGACTGCAGTCACTTCATTAAAAGGATCATTCAGCGAGTTGTCCATGTTTTACGAGACATATGCCTATCCAGCCATTGTATTAAACTACAGGTGTATTTTAATTAATTTTCTCTTAGTATAAAAATCGTTTGTTAATCGTAGCCTAACCAATAATCGGTTCGTTTTAATTCTGGATAGTAATGTGAACAAGTGAAATAATTCGCAAAACAGTAATGACTAATGTGGCTCTGTATGAATAAAGTAAATATTAATAAAAGAAAACAAAAAACATTCACAAGTCATTAAACAAATATTTATCATACTTAGCTCTTAATAAAAGAACTTGAAATCGATAACTCAAAGTTTATTAAGTACTAAAAGTTAATGACGCCATTATATAATCAATAAATGACACTTGGCTAATAATAAGCGGCTAACGCACGGTCGTTTCAATTTGCTACGTCTGAGGATGTCAGATATTTGCTACTGACTCTTTTTGTGACCACTCCTTCGCTACACGTTGTATGTATCGTACTTACGCAGCTGTCCTCTGCTAGCCAACTTTATGTCCATTTACTAACATAAAACATCCTAGCAAGAATGTAATATTTGCAAGACTCTCATTACATCCCATAGCATATTTTAAAAGGGAACTAATTTATTAATGCACAAATAATTCTAGATTCGTGGAAATATTGTTTACACAATGCGTTCGGTAGATAAAGTTTATCAATAATGAAAAATTTGTAAGCTTCGTTTCCCAGCCGACAGCGCATCAATTTGCGTAATGAAAGTGTAATCTTGACGTGCGCGTAAATTATCGATAAATCTCTAATAATGTTCAAACATTCTAAAGCGAATTTCAGAGTAAACATAAAAATTCAAGTTGGGAATTAATAAAGAGATAAATAAATTTAAGACAGTGAGAATGTGGGTTTGCCGTTACGGGTCCGGTCCGCTTTATGTGCATATCGAAGATGGATGGCGCGGGGGTGCGGTGCGCGGGCACGGCGCGGGGAGCGGCAGCGCATACCTCCCCACCCGCCCGCACCCCTACCACTACTGCGTCGTAATGGCCGCGACCACTCGCAGCCCCGTCAGACGACAAAAATGCCATAATAATGGCCCCTGAATAGTTTTTACTGCACCGCTCCAAATACCCACTCAACCCCCAGTACGTGATGACTTGTCGGTCATCTCCCTTTTATTGAGAAATTCGTCAGTTTTATTTCGTGTACGGAAAAAGTATATGTCGCAAAGAACGGAATTCGGTTGTGTCATTTCAAACACTTGATAAGTATCGGTCGGAAACTTTTTCGGTGTACAATTCAGTGAAGCTGGTCTCGTTAGCATTCGGCGAATGCGTCTTTTTTACCCGT
>DWMG01000035.1:0-31434 GCA_018244855.1 Elbella merops
TCAAAGGTTTCCGTGTAACGATCGCAAGAGCACTGACAGATCACTCGCAGGGCGGTACATTGTTAGAGTTTATAAACATCGCCGCGTTTACTGTACGGGGCGGTAAAATGGTGCTGGAACTTGCATTTCATATGTTACAAATACCTCAAACGTAATCTTTTATGTCACTGTCAATGTCAAAACACATGACAGTCGGTGGTTAAACAGAAGAACGGAATAGAGATAGATAGAATTATATTCTTTTAACAAATTAACACCAATTAAATTGAAACTTAACATTTGTGGTATAATTTTCACCTCTAGAGATTAATAGCTGGAAGTGATAGAATAATAATAACTTGAAAGATTACGAAAGCGACATTTTACGGGCGCGAGGCCAGCTCTGTGATTCACGTGTAAATATTTACGAAGTGAGCGAGACCCGCCAAATGTTCTAATACACAGAGCTATGAAAATCGTAGAAATTGCTTATCCTTTTTCTCGACCGCTCACTCGTGAGAAGTTCATGGCGATTACGTCATCATGAACCACGATCACTCTGTCTGGTGATACGCTAGTGGTTTAGAATTGAGGTTGCCACTTTGGAGGGCCTGGTTTTAATAATAAAACAATAGTTAAACAAATAATTGTTTACTGATGATAAAAGGAAGCGTTTACGTGTCTAAAACGCAAAACTTTACATTTTTCCCAAAAATATTTTTATTCTTATAAAATTCCACAGTGAATATTATTGTATACCACTGTTAGTCATAAACCCATACCTGAAAAACACTAAGGTATTTTCTTCAATGAATATACTGAAACATCACCACAGGTTTAACCGCAATATTGATTCGAAGAGAGCCTGTATTATCTTAACTAGACCTTGATAAAATACATATATACCTAATAATATATACTTTATTTCCTTTATTATGACCTTTTCTATCCTTGGAGACCTGACGCACTTCTTCCACGTCCATCAATCTCGTCAAAACGAACGCCGGTTTCGGAGACGTCTAGCTCGTGCCACGTAGTATATGACCTACCTGTACTTCATCCATCGTCTATACATCTACAGCTATACATCTCCACCTATACATCCACTGCTGAAAATAGTCGTTCCCCTAACGTTTGAATCCAGCCGTATACTACTGTCTTCTTCGGTACGTCAGACCACCTGATAAGAGTGTGTACACTCTATTCACCCGCTCGGCCAAGCGTGGTAACTATGGCAAAACCCTCCCAATGCGACAGCTACCTGTATACAGATATTTAATACCATTCTATTAATTCAAACAGTGCCATTTCTAAATCTGCTTAGGTCTTCAATCCAGGCTCCATCATAAAACGCATTAGGGGCACGAATTAGCGCCTCTAACTTCATTGCCGTTGACCTGTTCAATGCCTTTCCTGATCGTCCGATCCGGTAAATGTGTTAGAGGCTTTAGATTAGGGGAATGAAAATCGACAGGATGACGATGAAACTGAGTTTAGGTATAACGTGCGGCTGTATTGCTTTTTAAATGCATTAATAATAATATTAAGGGGTTAGGGTTACGGTATATGGCAATAGAGGCACCACCTATTCCATGGGATGTAAACATAACTGGGGAAACGTGGGAATGTACTACACTCCTCCGCCCACCCGTTCGGGGATTACAGGCGCTATGTTACGTTTTTTTTAGTCATAAAGGTCGCTGCTTACTTGAATGATAATCGTTTTTTAAATTAATTGTGTTGATTATTTGTTTTTAAATTAATAAATCAAATTAAATAGTAACGTCGATTGTGTCACCATAGGGAAACTGCAAATTTTTACTTTTTTTTTTTTTAAACGCAAACAAAGGTGAAAGATGAACACGAAGTGCATAGAATACCGGAGATGTTTTACATTTATTCAATGTGTCGTTTCATGACTCCGATGCGATTTCTGCTAATATTCCTTTACTGAGCACATAATCAGTAACCTTTACTTACTAATAATTTCTCAAAATAACACTTGCAGATTGCTCTCAAGAACACGAAATCAATTTGTGAAAAAAACAAAAGTCACATAGCAATAAACACAGCATTAGTCGAGTTACGAGTGCAGTACAGTTATAATTCTTATTAAAACACTTTTATGACACAACACAAAACTAAACAAATACAAAATTATATCCCTTGAATAACCATTATTCCATGTAATCGTAACGAATGTGTTTTTCTTTACATGCAAAACAATATCTTATGGCCTAATATTTAAAGGTCAAAATTGAATTCCGAACACAGTGAGTTCCTCTAACGTAATGCCAATTAAAAATGAATAAAGCCATAATAGAAAGGCAATAAATTGAAGTCTGCAGAAAACAAATTTGTGAAATTATGTGTTTCAATGTTTTATAACATCATCATGCGATCCTTCGGATACGTCAACTGTATAAACCGACCCGTTCGGGACAATCGCTCGCCAATCTCAAATTTAATTAAACAAGATACTTTAATATTTTAAAAACAGGTCAGGAAAATATGGACACGAGACTATGTCCTAATGATAGAGGACTATGATCGTGGTGATGACGAAGAGAATGGATAGTGTCTGTTTCATTATAACCTGAATATAACATACATATTTGTACAGGACATACTATATATTTGTATATTAATGAATTTTGCTTAAAATTACTGGGATCATAGCAAAGTTAAAAAGGGTTTGCATATTTTAACCTACCACCAACACATCATGCCTTTTAACGTAGCTTGGTTGGACGCGGGTCTCTTCTTATAATGAGAAAGGTTAGGCCATAGTTTGCCACCCTAGCCGCATGTACGTTAGCACAATTCACAAGTATTACAGAACATTATTAAGAACCTAGAAATATCCAGACATCGCCCCGACGTTTTCCTTCTACGATACAACGAGTGTTGTTTAATCTTAAAACTTAAAAGCATTTTTTCACACGCACCTATATAACAACTGGTCCATCTATTACAATGTGATAATAACACATACTTACATAATAAAAAATATTAAGTATATTAAATAAATAGAGGTCCAATGTTTAAGCCAGCTTTTTAAAACGTATACATTTCACCCAACAACGAAGTGGAAACGATAGATATAAACCAGCCGACTCATAAAACCAGTAAACCTAAGATGTGTAATTAAAAAAAACATTTTATCATTTTCCGCGGTCGCTTTACGATTATGAAGTTGTTCGGTTTCATCATATTTGGTATCTTTATATTCGCTATCTTTATGTTCGCGGTCTTTATAGTCGCTATCTTTCTTAAATAAAATATATTTAACTCCATAAACGTTATACTTGGAACTCGGCAAAAAATTTTCATTATTAATACGAAAAATGACTGAATTTGTTGTGTTGTGGCATGCCTTGGCGGAGATAAATATCTAGCAGTAGAATAATTCACGGATCGATTAGGAAAAATATTTCCCGATAAAATAAATTTCAAGATGTTTACTTATCTGCCCTAGTCACTTACAAGCAGCAGCAGTATAGACGATGCGAGAAGCCATGTTCTGCGATCCCCAACCCGCAGGCCCAGCGTGGGCATGAAGACAAAAACCCCTCATGGAGCATTAGCCCAGCAATGGAATTAAGCTGTTAATGACGATGAATTTCCAATCAGAAATAATGAGGGAACATATTATATTGAATAAGTACGTTAATGATCTGTTTACTCACTACTACACAATCTGCGGTCAACTTAAACATAATCGCTACTACTTATGATAAAACTTATTTTACTGTACTGAAAGAATTACCCGTCCAATATTAAATGCGGGAGAATTCAAACTAGGGAATAAAAATTTAAATAATGAACACGGACATAGCGCAATATTATAATACTGGCAACACAAAACTTAATTGAGTTACACGTGTGTAATTAAAGGTCTATCCCATCCCATAGCATACCATTGATTGATGAGTCAGCCGTCAAGCCATTGTGGTTTAAATTGTAACTCTCGGTAATTATCAGGACAGTGGCCAAATTTCGCATATATAATTCGGGACAATCCTCTTTCAAAAATTATCTAAGTTGTAGATTTATTTCAATTCTTCACGTATTCGACCAGAAATACGTTAAATAGTTTACGAATTATTGACACATCAAGTCAATTGACGGAAAAATAATTTACAGCAGGTGTGCAAGAATATTTGGTACTTCGTGCTCCCTGACTACTCCGTGAGGAACCTGGCGTCAATGTATATGTATGTACGTGTGTATGTATGAATGTATTGACACATAAAATTCAAGAAACAAAATACAAAGGAAACTAAAAAATTACAATACAACTTTCCACTTAATTTCCAATAGTTGGTGCATTATATCAAGCGACATGTACTTTCAAAACGAAATTTCCCTTAACCTTATCGTTACTGATATCATTATTTTATTATCACTGATTTATTTTATTATTACAGTCCTATTCGACTTCAGTGGTAAATGTCCATAAGCATGTCAGATGGGCAGTCATTTCTGACTGCTGTTTGCTCGTTTGCTACTCTCTTCACTTAAAAAGGAGTTATCTATTGGTTTTCAAATACATTTCTCTATTTCAGTACATGTACATTAAAACTCAAAATTATGGCAACACCTACACATCCCCCGTTTTACATTACAACTTATTTGTTTGTGGGTGATTTTGACGTGTGCACCTGGCAACATTTGTAAGATGGGGGTCCTACCCGAAAGGCCGGCAAAGAGCGGAAAATTAACTATTAAATATGAATTTAAAATAATAATTTACCTTTTTTAAATACGTTTGTTTCAATTCGTACGTCTTTCCTGAGTCCCAAATAAATAACCACTAACATTTTCGTACGTAAATGAGTTATTGTAATAAAGTTATCATTAACAAGTTATTCGAACAGCGGTAATAACTCTAAAAGGAACATATCGTATTAAATATTGAAGCGAAATGCCAAACGTTCCGGGAAGTACGCAGCACGTCAGACAAAGGGTTGTAAAGATACTCATCGTCTGAGCGCCCGGTGAACATAGGTCTTTCTCTCTCTTTCTCTTCCTCTCTCTGATAAAATGAAAGTGAGTTACCAGCGGGAGCGGGGCATTATTTTGAAAGCTTTTTCTGTACAGAAATTATAAGAAAATATATTTAAAAACGTTGAAATTGATAGAAAATCTTTTATAATAATTGTTTTTTAAATTCTTTTTTATCTTTTTTGTTTGTAATATAACCCGGATTATTCAATACTGTTATTAAAACCTAACATCACGTCCGTATTACCCCGAAGAGACAGACAGATGAGAGTAGCACACTTGCACGTTTCACCAGTCGTGTTATGCACCCCATGGTATAGGAGGTGAGCAATACACCGGTTAAATGGCAGTTTAACACCTTTTAAAATGAAATATGCAATAATAAAGTCCGTAAATAATATATTTACATATGTCATAATTCACTAATTTTATTACATGGTGACAGTACTAAAATTAATAAAAAATAATAAAACAATAGTAATAATTATAATAATAATAATCATATTAATATTCTTTCATAGTTGCTTCGATATCGTCAATTTTTATCGTTAAAGTCCTCATTGTAGTCCTCAGCCGTATATTGTAATATTTGTGTTAGAATACAATTTAGTATTTTATTATTTGTTAAATTTTCGAAATATTTCTTGTACATAAATAAAATGTTCTCGAAAATAACATTTAAGGACGCCAATAAATCAAAATTTTTTCAACGCGATAAAATTTACACAAAGGCCAAGTTTAAGTTTACTGCAAAGTCAGTTCGCTATATAGAAAATTATACAAATGTATGGTTACAATTAAATGTTTATTTACTAAATACCAGCTTTAAAATTATTAAATAGTGCAGAAATATTTGTTCTGGAATTTTAGTTGTTGTAATTCTAGTGCAAATATATTTATGAAAAAAATATGACGTTATTTCTTTTAACCAAAAAAGCAGCTCCATACATTCTCAAGCAATCTTCGTAGATTTGTAAGTCTTAGCTTGGTTTTTCGTTTTAAAGATTCTTTATTTCTCATAAGATATGTATTTATACTTACATGTGTACATTGACACGTATACCTAGTGAGATATTTAATAAATATAACGGTTAATATATGTAGTTTAGTTGGCGTAATTCACATTCTTAATTAATTAATTGTTTTTTTTATAACATCATTTAATATTTTTAATCTGTTTAAACTTTGTATGAAATGTGTATTTTTCCTAAATATAACAGTGGATATAATATACAGAAAATACTTAAATAAAATCGCGAGCAGAGCCGCGATGCAAGCTATGCTGTAATATTTATATTTGTAGGCGTGTTCGCTCGACAGACGCGTAGAGGTTTTTTTACGAGCTTAACAAATCGTGAATTTTAACAATTCAAGCGTATGAGTTCTCAAAAGAAACTTCTCTCGCGATTATGATCGCTCATAGCTCGACAACATACCTTGGTTTTTTACATATATACCGACATACAGACATATGTACATCTATATAATACAAATTTATTGTAACATTTGTCTGTATATACTTTTATTATTTGATTCCTTGAAGGAGGAACCCGTCGGTCCCTGATATTTACATACTCGTATATCAGAGACGCTTAAAGTAGGAATTGAACATTTTTTGGACAGACACATTAAAACTATTTGTTTCACGTTAATATAGATTATATTTATTCGCACACACGGCAAACCGAAGCAACACTTAGGTGTTCCAGGGCAATATATGTAGGCACTTTTTAAAAATAACAAAGGATTGCATTTAAATATGTATCCATCTAACATAAAATAAACATATTAAATAACATAACATCACGCCTGCGTTTCCGCGACGGGACGTATAGAGGAGTGTAGTACAATCCCACGTTTCACCACCTACATAATAAAATAAATAGTAAAAAATATGTGTAATATTAACACGATATAAAACATCGCTTGTTCTCACCCAACCAAGAACACACCTTTACATCGGTACAAATTAAAACCGGTAACTAATTGTGGTACGCAGATTACATCTCATTCTGAACCACCTACGAACATAAGTAACACGATTAGCCAATACGAACTAATTACTGCCGGTGCCAGAGGTCAAAAAACCGGACAAATAAGCTGAATCAATCACACGAACACAATGCCACCTCATTCTTATCTCTCGAAAAACTATAAATTACATTTTGAAAAAATTTTCCCGCTCATTATTATCCGCCATTTTAGATATCTTGAAATGTCATTAGCATTATAAATGGCGCTGGAGGCTACAGAGGCGACTTTAAATAGACATGCCAGCTGTAATTCACAGACTAGTACATATGCATGCAGTTATCTGCCAACTTGCATTAGGCCAAGATGGCAGACCATGGTTCCAACGCCTCTCATTCTGTAACCCTTGTCCGTCACTGGAACTACGCAACGGTTGCTAGAGATGCATTTGTTGAAATAAAATTACGTACACCAAATTTTCTTATATAATTTTGGCCAAGTACTTCGTAATAAGATATATAATTAAATGTTAAAAATAAACCTATTTTTACGTCTTTCATTGTATAATTTTAAACATTCTTATTTTAATTCCTTACGCCTTGACATTTCAAGGAGCTGGCAACATTGAAACGTTAAAATTAAGTCAGTCAAACACAATTTTACAACGTACATTACCGTATTGTAATTTCTATTTCATATAAGCTCTGTGCGCGCGCCATAATGTGCGAGTATTGCCACAATGGAAAATCATAAATCAAGTGTCAGTTTGACAGTCGTTGAAAAGAGGTCCGTCAATGCATCGATGCAAAACTTTTAAAAGACTTAGGCTTTTTTCTTTCCGCCTTTGATTAATTGTAGAAAAAGGCAACGAGTTTTTTTTTCTTCTCGTGCCGCCTTTACGGCATTCTATGCGGCGTGAACTAAATGACGTTACACGTAAATAAAATAGCTAAATAAATATCTTGGGGCATCTCCACACGCGGCCATTTAATTCCAAAGTACCCAGAGTTATATATACTATACTAACATACATGTTTTTGCATCCAGATATACCTACTCGTATAACAAAATATACTTCTGAACCCTCAAATATTTGTGCAGAATAGAAATCAAATCAATACGCCCTAGTTTAACAGTCAGATCCACTACCAGACCAACGAACCATATAGATCTTAATGATATTAGTAACAATTGATTTCTGTTATTGCGTTAGATCTCATACAGGGTCGGCAAATATCACCTTCCTTAGAGACCTGAGTGTTAATATTATTATTAAAATCTTTAGTCCCACAGTAAATCATAACTTGACATAGTTAAAATCTATTACCACTGGAGCAGATCGCAATAGTGTAACCACCTTTCAAATTCCAAATTGAGCTAATTAGCAGCTATGACCAAACAAAAAAAATAATCAAACAAGGTTTCAAACTACAGACTGGCCAGCTCCTAGAAACTGACAAAGATCTCATGATGAGTATTTTTACATTTTTACAATACAACAGGCTACACAGGACTGTACATCTTTTAACATTCACACCATGTCTAAATTGATGACTAAATTAGTATAATACGAATAAGACAAGTATTCAGGTACAGATCGTTCTGAGTGGAGACTTTCTGATCTCATTATGATCACCTGACAAGTATTTGATGTGCCTATTTATTTGTTAATAACTCCAGCAAGCAATCCATCTATGGACTGTGTGATCATTATTCTTTATACGAGTAGGTAATAATATAAACACATATTTATCTGTGATCTCTTCCTATCTCTTAAGAAACCTGGCGTCCAGATATGTGTATATGTATATATAGACAATACTCCGTTGTTATCAGTAAAGTCTATTCTAGCCTAAGTTTAAGGTAAATACACTAATTTCTAAGTCTATCTTCTTCTACATCCATCAAAGTACTCATATATGTTAGTCTGATAAATTTAAGTCCTTCTTTTAGGACGTCTCCGATTTCATCAGCGTATAGATGCAATATTTTTCTTTGGACTCAACCATTTACACCAGTCTTATATGTATTTGCATTACTTTCTTATCATTCCTACATGACCACACCATCTAAGCATCTTCCTCAATACTATTGATGATGATGATCCGTCTGTTCGCTTTCGACTCGGTTCTTTTGCGATAGTTGCGTTGCTCGTGTGTTCTTATGTGACTTGCATATCCTATTTTAGTTTTAAACTAATAATAATGTTAAATACTATTATGAAAATAACATATTTAACCTATTCACTCCATCTTTCACACCACATCGTTGTCTGATCGCATCATACATAGGCAATTATACCGGCTGTATCCACTTCACACATCCTTCTTAATGTTTTACGATCTGTTTATAAATGTTAACCTTTTAAGTTGTCCGTTCTTTAAGACATTTCTTAAAATATTTTCCGCGTGCTTAAAAACCGTGACTTGCCATTTATCCGGACACAGATTAGTGAATGTTTGTGAGATGTTAACTAATATCAGTGAGAACCGCGACTGTACCTGAATGAATGGACAAAACTTTCATTCAATTATTTATTTACTTTAGAAGATTTTTAATTTCTTTTCTATAACATTTATGTTCAGATATATTTATTAAATTACCTACATATATCAATAGTAGTGTATAGTTTATCATCGAATTTAAACAAAAAACGGCATGGTACTTTTACAAAAAAAAATATTTAAACATTCTTAGGACCTTCATCATCAAACCTTTTATCGTTCCACTGTTCGGCCCGCGTCTCCCATCAGAATGAGAAGGGTTGCGGCTGAAGTAGTAAAACTTTAAACCGTTTATTATTATTATTTATAAAGTATTGTTAATAAGTTATAATGATTGCTTTGATATCTGACGGGAAAATCAGAAGTGTCTGAAACCGGCATGCGTATCGTAAAGAGTATGAATGTAAAATCATCGTCAGCCTCTAGATGTCCACTGCTGGACATAGGACTCCCCTAATCGGCGCCACTCCTTCCGGTCCTGGGCCTTCCAAATCCAGCAGCTTCCCGCTGTCTTCTTCAGGTCGTTAGACCATCTGGTAGGAAGGCGTCTTACGAATGTAGAATACGCATGTCCATTTTTTAGGGATAGATAAGCAGTCAGTGCCTTGTACCTACTCCGTAAGAGCCCTGCAATGACTATATAATAATATTGTACGTACAAACTCATATCCAGTTACTGTTTTAGTACTTGTTTAACAAAAAAAAGCAATGCTTTTTGCTGGCAGCCTTTTGGGTATAATTGGTTGTGATGAAAAGAAAAATGACTAAACAGTTCTATTCACACGGCCAAGTTATGAGAAATAATTAAATCATTTTTAAGTGTAATGATAACCAATGAATTACCTACAAGTATTTTTTTTTAACAGTACAGGTATCTTCAAAACGATATTTGTATGAAAAATAAGGGTAGGTATATGTCTCGATCTGTTTGCAATTCGGTCTGATGAGTCCTATGAATGGAAATAGGCTCACACCATACTCATACCCCATGGACATATTTCAAATGGGTCTTTCTAGCTACTACCTAACCATCTAGAACCCTAAGAAATATACAGAAATAAGTAAGACATGAGCTAACATAAATCAGATGCACTGATCCTCTTGAGGATTCAGTTAGAAAAACTAATGTCCAACATCAAAGAGACCATACGCTATAGAAAATTTAATATAAATCAATGTCATTATGAAATTCCCGCGTAATGGAACAAAAAAGTAAAAGCAAAAAAGCGTCTTTTTTAGTGCACGATACTTTATAGTCTGTGTACTTTTGTTTTAAAAACACGCAGGCTAATGCGACCATGCATCATTGTTCCAAAACACTCTGTTATCAGTTGCAATGTTTCAAGCCGCGCTGTCTTTGCCTCGCTCAGGGTTCAAACCTGATAATGGACTCGTGACGGGATGATCAAGACCTTTGTGCCGATAAAAAATAACAAGGAGTTCAAAAAACTTCAGCCAAAACGCTTTACATTAAGAAATATGCGCTACTAATGTTTTAGGTACATATGTATATGTACGTATGTGCATCAAATATATTTTTTGTTTTGATACACACACACACACTATCAGCCTGTCACCGGGCACTAGTGGACATAGACCTCTCCAATGGCACACCACTGAGTTCGATCGATTTTATACACAGTTAAGTACTTATTCTTTTTTACTTCATTACGAACGAGCTACATGATAAACGGTGCTAGAAGCTGTGGTCTCCGAGCTCCAGCCCGCATGCTCAGCTTGGGAATTGTGAGCAAAGACCCCTCCGCGCCTATATCCAGCAATGGACTAAGACAAGTCTACGATATAAGAAATAATCTATAATAACCAGTGTATCAAAATCAAGCACTTTTCCGCGGATAAATTTCACCAGTCAACCCACTTCTAAGATTATGACAAATGCATTCTAGAGAGGCAAGTATGAAAATAAACTTCCTACGCAGAAAGGGCTCAACTTAAGCTATTAAAAAACTTTGTGCACTTTAAGCTCACGTCAAAGGCCAGACAATAAGTGGAAGTGACCCGTAAAACGTGACCCATGCGAGGTGACCCATTTAAAATCTAGATCTGTGATAGGAACTGGGTAGTCTATTTATGCTAAAGTTTGCTTTGCACTTAAAATAAAAATACCTTTTTAAATTTCATTTTCTATGGCTATATTTCTAAATTGACTGCGTAATATTGCGCAATCATAAACCACAGCTGATACATATTTTGGAGATATATTGTTTTCGTCTTGCTGCACTACTTACGCTATTATCAACTCTATAATTACATCCAATGTTTCCATAATGCTTAACAATGCTTGCGGTATTCTATTTGCTTAAGCACAGCCTTCACGTTGGACAATAGCACCAAACATGGCTGCTGTGTGGCAAAAATCACTACTACAGACATATCGGTACGACAAAACATGGCCTGAGCTTTTGTCCGATACCAGTAAGAAGCGTTTTATAGTAAGAACTGTGGGGAGATTAGGGTCCTGTATACAACCAGTGTGGGTGGCCTCCCAACAATATAGGAATTTATTTGGTAGTAAGATAAACATCCAACAACAAGCAACTTACTATCCCCGAAAGTTGTACTATCCATGAAAGTTCAACAACCTTTTAATTACCGCATAAGAACGTATTAACCAAAATGGCCGGCTTCATTCATTCACGGTAAAGCGTAAACACTCGTTAATGGTTAAGTTCTAGAAATATCTAAACGCGATTGTATGGCACGCGCTAAGGTCGTAACAGACCGAGCTATAATATATATTATAGCAAGAGGTACTTATTACAATATATTTTCTATAGCAACTCTCGAGCGACCACACGTATAGCTATAATACATATTTCTTTGTTACGTCGTCAGAACATCTCATCAGATACAGCAAGGCATATGTGAATAAACCTATTTATTATTGCGCAGATATAACCACAAATATATATTGTAGTATAGTTATAATTTGTTATAATTTGGTATAATATAATAATAAGGCATATTAAAGCTCCGTATGTAACGACCTTTAAGTTTACTCAAAGAACGATTAACTCTTTAACTGAACGAATTGTTCTTAATAGTGAAAACACATAGCCCGCAGTAATGTTTGCAATAACTGCTGTTTGTACAACTGCTGAGGGGACCAGAAGGAGACGCCTAAAACAATAAATAGTCCCCTAAGAACAGGCCGGAAAGGATAAAACTCGGGATATAATACCTATGATAGAGCCAACGCGGTCTATTGTTCACAAATAAACGCGAAACTAGTCTTTGGCGCGCTAAAGCAAAATGGCTGAGCTTACGTCGGTCTACACTTAAAACAGTTAGTTGTATATTTAAACACCTTGTAATTTTATATAATATACTTAAAGTAGAATATGCTTCATGTAAACAAAAAAACTTGTATGAAAATGATGATGAATTTAAAAGAAGCTCGTCGGCTCTCTAAGAATAGAGATGTTGAGTAGGTATTCTGTGCTCTCTGCCTGCACCGTAGTAGATCTATCATGACGATAAAATTATAAAAAAGAAATAAAAAGTTACCCATAACACACTCTTTAGTCGTAATAGTAATATTTAATGCAATGAACTAAATAGAAATCAAATACAAAACAACTCGTAGCAAAATTATCATGAATGTCGAAGACAAATTATACATTAAACTTAACTTCAATTAAGTAGTACCTGTAATTCCCAAAGAAATAGAGTGTAGTACACTCCCACGTTTCACCCGTTACGTTAAGTCCCATTGAATAGGTGGTGCGCCCATTGCCCTACACCGGTCACGGATCTAGACTCAGAGTCCTCCTAGAAAATCTAAATTAGAAAAATCCAATAGTAACCAACCCGAGATTTGTAATAAGGACCTCTCAGTCCGCAGTCGCGCTTGCAACCACTGGAACAACGAGGCAGTCAAATAATACATTCATCATCATCATCATCAGCCTACTCCCGTCCACTGCTGGACGTAGGCCTCTCCAATAGCAATGCATTAATAGAACAAAACTAATTATGCTGTGATATACCTCCTATTGAATAGCGAGTGAGTTTTTGTTATAGATCTCCCTGTTCACACAAAAGTTCTAAGTTTGATTTTTCGTCCTGACCATGATATGATACATGGACTGATTTCATACTAAACATTCACCCAGAAATGCACAGAGAAATATAACACAAAAATACAATCAAAATTAACTCTTATTTATTCACCCATAAATATCATATTACCTACCACTTCACATACCATGACTAACGTAGCCTTGAACACAATGTACTGCCTACACAGCGTCAGCGTAGATTGATGGAGATAATAGGATAATAGCAACCCTTCAGTCAAAAGTTTTTGGACTGCCGTTAAGGGCTTGGTAAAAGCTTAACGGTCGATTTCCACAAGGAATATTCAGGGCTAACTACTTCCGGTACAGGTTCTAGCACTCAACGTGAAAGAAGAACCTGTCAGCGATGCTCAAACTTATCATAGTACTTATAGTAGGTTCCATAAATAAAATGATAGAATAATGAGTTATCATCAACTCTTTTATTACTCGTATTAGTCACCGATCCTGTCTTCCAACGAGGAGAGATTGCCGCTGGTGAAACATGAGTTGACCTAGTAATATAAGATTTAATAAAAAAATATCTCTTATAAAAATTAGTTAAGATGCCGGTAATAATGTTTGAAATAGTTACAACATAAATAAATTATAATCTCGGTACATCACTACATAAACCTTGCTCATCACGGAAATATTTCTCCTGGCTGAAAATGGATCCCGAAGCCTTAACATAGTCATTAACAGTCTCCCCAATCCAACGAACCATAATGTACAAACATATATTAGACTTATGTATATATATCGCAATAATACTATTACTGTATTTAGGACAATACTGATACAATCTTACAATTAGATCTTATTATATCACAGGCATAAAAGAAAACTCCTCTTAAATTAATGCTATTAACGAGCGCCATTTTGTTTATAAAAAAAAATCAAAATGGCGTTCCGGTGCTAAACGCCAATATGGCGTCGTAGTAATTAGAATGTTGTATATTATGCGCCGTTGTGACCTAAATGAGGCTTTTTCAAACCCAATACCTAGAATAACAATTTCATTCCGACACATGATAATGGATAGACAGGTAGGTAGCTTAAATAAATTAAAAAATTATTAACGACAAAAACGGTACAATGTCAGTGACGCTGTGACTCCGCGTCGCAACCTACCTTGGTGAGTTTTCCATTATGGGTGTCATAGCTGCGTAGCGTTTGTGCCCGGTGTGTATCCAAAGGCTTAACCCTTACTCCACCTTGAGATGTTAACGTAACTGGTAAAATGTGGGATCTTACTACACACCACTGCCTACCTTTATGGGGCTTACAGGCATGATGTTACGTTTAATCGTTAATCCTTCACATGTGAAGCTTGGAATTCCTAAAACCTTAATGGTCGCAGGTTAGGGACAACTATACATATGTATTAACACGAGACCTTTGCGTTCCGAAAACTACATAAAACTTTTAGTGGACCCCACTATGCATCATGGAGCTATGTTCTCATAAATTCAAAAATAAGTATATCAAGTGAGAACTACCAACAGAATTATCAAATCGTTTTATAGAACAGTGTAAAAGTTAACACCTTTATGCCCAGAGAAATAAAGTTGAAATTTCTTTAAACGAATTTAATTTACAGCTATAAAAAAGTTGTAAGTCGTAGCAACAAAAAAAAATAACTGGTGGGACCACAATATAAAAGTGGACAGCAATAACGATGATTCTATGTTGTTTAATGCAAACCATTGAAATTACGCGACCTTACGTCTCAGCTATAAGGTTCACTATGCTGTGAAAGTTGCCGATGACGTCACACCTCTATCACAGTTCTTAATCAGTGATAAGGAGTTTTTTTATTACACGGCACAGCTGGAATGGTCGTGTTATCTGCAAGTGTGTTTTCGTTGTTCTTTATGTTATTACTAACATTAGGCAGATTTGATTTTTCAAAAATGCTCACTTTTATTAAGTTATTCAGCTTTTCCTAACTCTATAAACATAACAATATATCTGTATTTCCTCGAATAGGTACGAGGAGCGTAGCACACTTTTATGTTTCACTAGTTACGTCCCACCTTAGAACAGAAGGTGAGCCTATAGCGACACATTTTTCGTTTTTCTATTATATCATATCGTCGTCATTATATATTCATATCGTCACGCCAGTGATTGCCTAGCCTGAGGTCACTAAGTGCTGAATACCTCTATTCCTACAGACCTGACGTGAATCTTCTAAAATCATCACCTTCTTCATACTAGCACGCCGATTTATAACTCTTAATAACGCGTATTGGGTTGAAATATGTGATGTTATATATAGATGCTGTACCGGCGAAGGAAAACATCGTGAGGAAATTTCTCCAAATATAGTTCTCCAAAATGTGCGTGGAATTGCTAGCTCTCATATGACTAGTGTGGTAGACTGTAGCCTCAAGCATTTCATACAGAAAGGGAATAGGAGTCATATAATAAAACGATAACGTTACTGATATGAGACACGAGACTAATAATGGCACAATAAAAGGGTTGGTGCTGACGCTAATGGAAATTAAAACACATGATTTATGTATTAGGATCATCAACACAATTTAAACAGTGAAAATGTAAAACTCAATGAAATTAAAAAATCATTTACCCACAATTACTCAAAAATTAATATCTTTACTTACAAATATTCTATTAAAAACTGTAATATCACTAGGTAATGGAAAGAGAAGCCATTAATGTATGTCCTGGGATTATTGTGACGAAATAATTTATCGCCAGACGAGCGGCCGCCGGGTACGTATAAAACTTCAAAGTGTGTCGGCCTATCACACAATCAATACAGTCCAACTAATTAAAATTAAACAAGACGCCACAGAAACCTTACAGTGGGCTCGTGTAACCTGCGTCGATGGCGAGCTTATGTAAAAACGCCGTTTAACATGCTGTCTCGCTCTTGCGCGCTTTTTTATTATGAGATAATAAAACAGCGTTTATAAAACGCCGCCCTATCATACTGTCTCGCTCTTACACACTGTTTTATTGTGCGCTACCTAAAAATTATGCTTATTCTTCCTAATAACTGATAAACTCCAATAATTATATCTTAGGAAATCTCCTCACATGGCCGCCTGATCGTAAAGTTAGCCTCAACATGGCGAGTGTTACGGTAACCAGACGGTTGATAAACTGCGTCTATACGTACATACTTATACTTATATTTTTATTACACCCAGGCATTAAACAAATATTTGTGCTTGTCACACAAATATTTGACCTGAATGGGAATCAATCGCACACCCCCAGTTCAACAGTCAGGTTCAACGGTGGATCAACGGACTAGGCAAACGTAAACTTATTATTATGTATCATAATAATTATTATATCGTCCCGCAAAGGCGGATCGCCGTTAGCAGAGGGCACCGACTGCCGAATATCTCCATCCTTGCAAACCTGACGTTCTTGTACTATATTAACTACTCTCTTTATCCATACACGCCAGTTACGTCGACTAGCGTTTCCCACATCCGCCAGTCTCTCATCTATTTACTCAAAAAGACTGACTGCTCCAACTAGTCTCTAGCCTATTTGGTCTAGCAAAGCGAGTTTTGGTCTCCTTAACACGCATATATCCATCAATATGTGTATTTTCCACCAGTTCCATCTGTTATTTTAATACACAGCAATTTAAAAAAAGAATTCTATAAAGCCGTTATTTCAAATTTCGGATCCATTTTCTATAGGCGCAAGTGACACGAGAACGCACCACGCACCCTGCCACCCTTCGCGGCCCGCGCCCTTACGCATCCCTTGTAGTGCTAGAACGTACATGGGGTCGTTTTAATTTGAACGGGAGATTTTGTTTTTTGCAAAAACATGTCTGGTTTTGACTTTGGATTTAAAACGGTTTCTTTTTTATTTTTAATTTCACAGGAGAATGAGTTATGGCAATAAAAAATACATATATTGAATATGTGACAATATTGATCGATGTTTCTTGGTGCGAAGGTAAACTTAGATAAGCAATGAAATTAGTATTGTTATTATATTCACACGTCAGGCCCTTAACAGGATAGACAGAGAATACTGAATGCCAAATTTTAAACGAATTTATAAATGTTTTGATCGAAATAATATGCTTGTTAAGTCCTACGGCACAAAGATTTTTATTTTTTGCATGGAGTTCTACGGGGTAAGTAACATTCAGTTTCTACAATATAGACCTACAGTAGCACTTTTATTTCTTTTTTAATCTACTATCAGGTGAAATCCCTCATCTGCCAAAGTTTGGCGATGAATAAATTTTTTTATTGTAATATCACATTTGCAAATAAACAGGAAATAGGGAAAGAAAGTATTGCTATGTTGCCTAGTAAGCAAGTGCTGTTAAATAAAATAAGATATTATATTATATAAAGAATAATCAAATGAATGTATACAAACGATACCATTGGTTACCTATCTAAAATACGTACATCAATGGCCTGTAGACACTGCTAATACTATAGAGTTACGCCAGATGTCTGACGAGGTAGTCAGAGACCAACGAATGCCAAATATCACTATCCTCAGAGAACAGGCATGCTTCTTTTACAGCAACATTAATAAGAATAATGAATGAATAATATTTTAAAGGAGTGTAAACATTCGAGTGTACTACATTCCGGGAATTAAAGACATTATGTTGCGTTTAAAATATAACGCCAGAGACAACACAAAGCCTCAAAAACCATGTATTACAGTCAAGTCCAAACATACTCGTAATTAATTCTAATTCTTTAATCGAATTCAAACTCAATGAAAGCTGGAAGTAATCGGAGTGGAGATAGACAAACAATGGAGTAAATGTACATTCTAGGTTGAAGACCAGTTGATGGCTTGGTCCAATTGATAAAATATAGCGATTTTAATCATACCTAGTGTTTCATATCAGGTTATCTAAGTCGCATTAAAAAGTTTTGAATATCTAATCAAACTCAGGAGTTAAAACGACGACCACGTTCATCAAAACAAACGACAAAGATGTTTTATCGCAACCTTACCTAATATCGTAAGCAAAAAATATGCTGCGTGCTTTAATTTCAAACGTTTAATTAATCAGAGTTTGAGACTAGGTTGGTGGTATGTAGAAAACGAAATAGAAGCGTACAGAAAAATTACATAGATATCGAAAATAATCTTGAGACAGTTATTACTCGGCCGAATATGTAGGTTTGATTCCTACCAGAAATATTTTTGTATAATTAGCGTATGCTTGTTCGGTGTCTAATGTAATTTATAAATCAGTTGTCTGGTTAACATAACACAAGCTATACTTAGTTTGGGATCAATCAGCCGAGTGTGGATATGTCTCGGGAACAAATGGACGTCGGACGTCAAATCGCTTTGGTTATTGCTTTAGACCTAACAATAAAGTGTTCTCAAGTGAAACTGTACTGATAACGACAAATGTATTTGTTCACGGCTCTATCTCAGTTTAAAGATTGGGTGAATTGATTACATACAAACATATGATGCTAAAGCTTGACGATGTCTTGTACGAACAGTTCATGCTCTGTAAATTTTCTCATACAAAGACTGCAGTTCAAAAGTTCATTAACTTTCCAGCTAAGAGACAACAAAGCCTTTTAGTGTTCAAATTTTTAAATGGAATGATTTGTATCAACGATGTTCAATCCGAATCCCCAGTGTGAGACCGTTTGGTAAGACCGTTAAAACTTCTATAACAGAATTTCACATCATGCTAGTATTAAGAACAACGCCTTTCTTTAGTTTTTAATTTGAAGGTGTAATTATTCGTAGTAAAAGCTAAATCTTAGTCTTTAGAGACGGCATCCCATTCCCGACATTGGATAGGATTAATTTCCTTTTTCAGCTCAATTCTACCTAAGTATAAGGATAAGAAAATATTCGAATGAAACAAAGTGCTTACTACTCTTAATTTGATGCCGTACATTGACAAATGTCTTATATTATTGTACTGTTGTTATGAGCGTGAAAAGTAAAAGAGAATAATTTGATTTATTATAGAATACTCGTGATCTACTCGTACGTATCCCGTACATACAAGTTATAAATGACAAGGAAGGTCATTTGTTCCTTTGTCATGATAATATACTCATGTAGGAGATTTTTATCTTGTAAATATTAATAAAAAAATTAGATCTTGAAGAATGTGTTTAATTTAATCTGATTACTATTAGTAGGAGTGATATATTTTCTAGTACAAAATTGAACAATGATACGAGAAAAGTTATTAATATTTCAATTGCCTTTGTTTAATATTTTTAGATTTTATTCTCCATCAGTTTCAAATCATGTTTTTATTTCTCCTTCTTCTTCGGAGGGCATTGGGGTTTCCTCAGTGGTGGCGGTGGAGGCAATTCTTCTTTACACGGAATTCTTTCTCTCAAACTAAACCTTTTACCACAAAGGCCATTATAAAATGCCAACACAGCTTTACTGGAATAGTACGAAAAGTCTCTAAAAGCTGCATCCGTTTCTTTGGGGAAGCATAAAGCCCCAGTTGATAGGAGTCCTAGTCCGGTGAAAAATAGTCTTCTTGGGATGCCTTTACCTGATCCGAGTAAGAATCCTGTGGCACCACCCATCAGAACGACGCCTTGGCGCAGCGCCAGGTTATCTTGATCTCGCATCAGCTTCTTGAAATCCTTTTTTGTATTGTTTATTGCAGCGCCCAATTCACAGTATGAACGCCTAAGAGCACATTTCGCTTCGCAAGAGCGTTTTTCAAAATCTTTCCTGAAACATTTCACTTTCGGTAACAAATATTGGTGCAAGATTCTCACCTTCGCCTTCGGGCATTTTTGCGAGTCTTCGATGTAGCTTTTGTATTCATAGTGCGGGCTCTTGTAAAGTGGTAAGTCCGTGTATTTCATTGGCGGAGGCTTCTGAGGTGGGTCTGGGGGCTTAGCGGCTGCTGATACGACCGGTATCAAAGTCATCTTGGTGCCGACGAGAACAGTTTTTAGTACCTCTATCCACAGCCTCCCAATTACGTATAAATCGCCATAGCAAAGTCGCGTCAAAGATTTTTTCATTTCATCTTCAGTTTCGAAAATTTGGTTTTGGTTGCCGGAATCATTTTCAAAATGTTCTATCGTCTGAGTGACAGTTCCTAATATTTCTGGGCACATTTCACTGGTAATGGTTGTGATGAGAACAATGTAACGAAAATTTTTGATATTGGAGTTTTGAAGTTATGTCAAAAACATTTAAAGATATTGACATGCATGACAATTGCATTTGACAAAGTTGTGTATTATTAACAAACTTTTTATGTATTCATAATATAAATTCAATATATGTATTTATGCGTCCTTCCTAAACTACTTTTAAGGTTAGCTCGTAAATTTTTAATGAATAGCCATAGATAGCTGTTCATGCTTAATATCAGGAAATTAATTTGAAAAAAACATGACATCTTTTAGCATGAACTCTGATTCTTTAAAAATAAAAATAAAAACTTATAATATACAAAAAGTAGAATATAGGTAGATGGAACATAAGTTATTACAAATTCACAGTACCTCACAATATATAGATACTCTTACTTAAGGATTTTAGAATCGGTTATCGGCTAGCAATATACTCGTGTCTTCTGTGTGCACACTACGTAACATCTATATTACTGATTGATTCCTTAATAAATTGTACACAAATTTTAACCCCTAAAGAAAAATAATGAACTACTCCAAGTAGTTTTACCTACTCTTGTCCGTAGTATCACAAATAAAGTTTTGCGGATACACAGTCCAAATACAGAAGGAAATGATATCAACAAAGTCATACGCAGCACCGAAGCATCTCCCTCCTTCCGAAGCCTAAATCATTTTGCGAAGCAGTCCTTTTAAAAATAACTAATCCTATGTACCTACAGAAGTCCAATGGCAAGCGCCCAAAATTTCCCAATTAAAATTCCTCTTTCTAAATTCAGGTACATCTGACAGTTATGAACCTATAGTTTATGGGTGTTCCCCCATATCACAAATATTTACTTCCATCGACATCACAATAACCTTTCTTATTTTTCAAAAAAAAAACAAATCCTACACAAAACAACATTATCTATTTTATAGTAAATACTCCTGTTTAAACAATTATTGCGCTACAATATCATTTTCAGTCTTATTGGATATATATTTTTTAAATATCTATGTACATTGAAATAATTAAAATAGTCGAGGTAATCATAAACAACGACCCCTTATTGTTACCTACTGTGTCTCTACCTTGATAACTATTAATAATAAAATGTATTTTAAATTCGGACCTCACTAGCACTATTAAACTACCACTAGCATTGCTGTGAAGATTAGATTAGTGTAGCCTTTAGAGAAACACTAAACAGTCCAATTTTCATGGAATATATCTCACCTCACCGCCGAGACCCTTACGGAGCAGCAGGGCATCGAGTGCCAAATATCCTGACCTTATAGACCTGACGTGCTTCTACATTCATTGTTCTCTTCATACTGCAGTTTCGGAGACTTCTGAATTCCCTATAATTTGTCTACAATACCTATAATTTGTCATCATTCCTTATATCCACAGAATGAGGTGAACCCCAACTGCAGAATCGGCGCACCTACTGGATGCAATCACGGATTGCAGGAAAAAATCGTAACTGCGTCGTTTCATACGCCACGTTTTCCATTTCTTGGCGGCAACTTTACATTTAACATCATCTGCAGTGTCTTTAACTCTTATACGTGGAGCCTTAGGGTTCAATTTCATTTGTATTCTAGTATTATAAGTGTAAATTTAAAAGATTTCTCAATAAACGTTGTTACAACTAGATGAAGACAAGTTCGTATGAACTGCCTTACTTCCAGATGGGATTTTCCTTTTTATTTGATCTTAAAATTGTGAATTCTCTTCCACAAGTACGTTCGTAAGTAGCTTTGATCTTACGATGAGGTGTGTCTCGAAGGAATTTGAAAAAGTAATTTTACGAAAACGCTGAAATTAAAATTCTGATTAAACGTCCCTTTAATAGACTCAAAGTATGTTTACCGATGTTTAATATATGAATGTTTATTATAATTATGTTTTACCCTTTTATAGTTCCACTGTTAGACACGAGTCTCCTCTCAGAATCAGGAAGTAAAAGCCATCGTCAGCCACGCTAGCCAACTGCAGGTTGGCAGACTTCACAAACCATCAAAATATAGTGGATAATTCTAAAGCGTGAAAGAACTAATGATAAAAATTTAGGAAAACATAGAATTCATTAAAAGTGAAGTCAGGTGCGACACGATAAAATGTATGAGAAATAAATAGAGATAAAAAGTTGCTTCGTTTGAAATAAATGAGAACAAAGCTATGTATTTCTTTGGGTGCTTTTTCTGGAATATTCTCCCTTATAAAGAAGCCAACGGGATGTACACCTATGCCGTTATGAACGCGCGTTATAAAAATGTTTTCGTTTATGGTTCAAATGTTATATCGTATAGGGAAAAGTGTGTTTGTTTGTTCACATTATCTAATCCCTTTATCGATAACGTGCATCAATGGTTTGATTAAATTATGTATTGGCGTAGTTCGCGAATACTTTTCGACCCGACAGAACGGCTAGGTTCAGATCAACTAACTGACTCACAACTGAGAATTTTCCGTACGACCTCCATGGAGCTTAGATAGGACCGGAACTATTGGGTTCACTCCAAAAAACATACGTAATGTAAGCTGGTATATTTTAATACATTATCGATGAAGGAAAACATGCCGACGATACCTTCTTAGAATTCTCCATTGTGTTCTCTGAACCGTGAGAAATCTGGCCTGTTTGGTCAGCTTGGCAGACTATGACCTTAATCCTTTTTATCTTAAGAGGAATTTAGTATCCACAAGTTGATGGAGAAATTGATTGACAAAGCTGCATTTAATAAGTATATAAAATATCATAACGCTAATAAATGGACAACAATTTTCAATACAACGAGATAATAAAATGGCCAATTCTTCGCAGTTTAATAATATTCTTATGCTCCTCCGGCATACGTGTCTGCGCACCGTCTATCTAATGCAACGTTATTATAAAAATTGCAAGCTGCAACACAACCACTTCCTTTACAAAGTTGTAGATAACTATATAATAGGGCTTTGTTCGAGAACAATCATATCATATTAGCTTCCGGCGAAAATAGTTCGTTTGGAACCAGCTTTTATTGTATGTCTATGTTATGATCCTTCTAAAATATACATCATCATCATCAGCCTATAGCTGTCCACTGCTGAACATAGGCTTCCCTCAGAGCGCGCCATGTTGTTCGGTCCTCTGCTAGTAAAATATACATAGTTATTTTTATTAAAATGTACTTATTACATTCACAATTGTTTCCATAGCTAGCGAGAATTTATTATCTTCAACGAATACATTATAAGTATCGATTTTATACAAAATCTCCTATATTTTGATATTTTTTTCATATTTATTGGTAGTAAAAAATCGATACTCAACTTTTGTTTCCTAATCGATATTAAAATCTCGTCAGGTATTTAATATTGAGTTTTCGAATAGAATATATGTAGCTATTTATTACTGAGTTCAATTTTCGTTTGAAAGTTGAAAGAATAATTTTATCAAAACATTTTTAACAGGTAATCAGATTAGTACCAATATCCGTGTGATTACTTTCCTTTAGCCACTGTAGGTAGAGTCACAGTAGAGTTCAGTGAAGCGTGCTCCACGCCTCTCCCGTGTAAGAAACTTAAAGTTAGATCTATTTGGAACTAGAAAATAGCCTTGAATTTACTCTACTCATGTTTGTTATTTAGGCCATTTGCACCATAATTGTTATTGATTACTTTTTAGATTAACAAATACTCGGTGGTATTTAGACGTTCTGTGGACCAATCAAAATTATTTTATGGTTTTAATTTTAATGTGACTAATTCTTAAAAAACCATATAAATCCTCTGCCTACCCCTTGGGGATTACAGGCGTGGTGTTACGTTAAAATGAACTTCATTTTGAATTTTCTATTTTAGCCATTGATTTACTCTGTAATTAATAATAAGTAATTAAAGTTCATTTTTATATTAACCGACTTCAAAAAAGGAGAAGGCATCAATTCGCTTGTATTTTAAGTAAATCATTCTAGAATTAAAGTAATGCATAGTATCCTAAAAGTAAGTTAGTGCAATATGGTAGAGGTAAAGTAAAAGTAAGGTAATAGTAAGATAAAAATAAGGTAAAAGTGAGCAATATTTTTACATACGTATCAAGAGGATTGTCATTCCTGCCTACCCTAAATCTGATATACCTAAACCATTACTGCGAGGAGAGAAAGTCGGTGATTCTTTAAATACTGTTCCATTGTTTTTGTATACCTACCTACCCCATCCAATGTCTAATCTTATTTACCGATGTAACGTTACTGGATGTGAATGTTCAAATAACAGACAAGATTATATATCGTCGTTATGAAATTGGAATAATAAATTCATAATTTCTTCATACCCTTAAGCATGAGCAGATCGTAAGTTTAAACATATTGACTGCAACTTTAGAGCATTATATCTGACACTGACAATATTAATCTAAACAACTAATATTTTAATTTCACTTAATTGAATATATTTTTAACGCGTAATATTCATACATAAATATTGGTTCCCTGCACTTCTTCTAAACATAAACTGAAACTACACCTATTCGCATAGTGCTATCCCCATGTGGGCCATGTTCATACAAAGGCGCTATGAAGATTTCTCTGCATTTTGCTATTTAAAGACAATCGCTTAAATTTACAATTCGTATCTATTGCAGCAAATATAAAATTATAAATTTATTTCATAAATAATCGAAGTCTTATATGAGCGCCAAGAGAGAAGTCATCATCATCAGCCTACTCCCGTCCACTGCTGGACATAGGCCTCTCCAATAGCACGCCACTGAGCTCGATCTTCAGCTCATCGCATCCAACCGCTGCCAGCCACTTCACGTGTCAAATATCTTTACTGATTTGACGTACTTCTAACACGTTCATCGTTATTTTTATAAAGATAATACAACTACGATAACATTATAAAACTGTTACCAAATCCAGTGCCACTAACTCCGCGCCACAACAACACGCCTGCCCCGCCCGCAGCCCTCGCTGAACAATGCCCGATTAGTGTTCAGAGCGAGCAAGTTTATTTAAACGAAATATTGCCTACAAGCCTTTTTGTACTTAAAAAACACAAAGTACTCTTTTAATTCCAATGCAAATGAATACATTCAGTAGTTATCACTTAATAAAACCTTAGTACAACTGAATGCTGATTCTTCTGCAACGGCCCAAGGAGTGCCAAATATTTCCAGCCATACAGTTCTATCGAGTTTCTTATACATTAATGTTGGTATCTATTGACTCCTCTATCAACTGGTATCTAAAACATTCTAACTCTGATTTGAAAATCTCAGTAGCAGTGTTTTTTCCGTTTACCCTTCATCCCAAAAATATTATGCTGAATTAAATATTATTATTATATTTTTGATTTACTGTCGTTATATAATTTTATTTTAATGCATTACAATTTATTTAATAAATTACAAAAGTATTTAAATTGTGTTTGTGTATGTCTGCGTGTACATTTTATAAATTATAACGCAAAATTTGTTTAATGTATTCAAATTAAATTAAAACTGTGAAAAAGTTTAAGGGGCAAACGGAGTGTGACCGACTGGCTGAGAAATTTTATGTTAAGCGGAAGGTTCGTTTTAATAAATATCGCTAGGAGGGAAAATCTCCTGCATTACACTAGCAGTCAACAGTCAAGAAGGTGACCGGTCAAATAATATATTATAATCAACATATGAGTGCAATGAGTCATTGTTATATTGATCATATACCACAATATATTTGTGTGCAGTTTAGGCAGTCAATCCTGGTTAATGTGGTTAGGTCCCATCTATTAAACATAGTAAGTCTATCGAATATAGTCAGTATGAATATTGAACATAGTCAGTACGTATGTGAACCATAGTCAATCTATTACGTAGCCAGCACTACAGACACAACGTGGATTGTAATCCAGGTGTAATCCAGACATGAGGAGGGAGCCATGCATAGTTGTGACAAGACAAGCACGACAATAAACCGTATTCCCTAATATATATTAAGAGAAAAATATATTTTACGTGAAATAGGTATTTTATTATACCCAAATAAACCTTTTTGGTATAAATTTTATAAGCACGAATTTTACTGTAGACGTACCTGTCCAACATGTTTTTAGCGTAAATATAAGGTATGGAAATAACCATGTATTGCACAGTTTTAATACAAAATTTACAAGAGAAGTGAAAACATGACCTTAAACGATGCATAGCAATGTGCCCACGGAGTCACGGTACTTAGACACATTCGGAATTTGAAAAAAAATATCCAGGGGTCACGGGCGTGACAGGGCGCGAAGCTTCAATGAACTTCGACACGCTTTGATGACCGGGGACCACGAGACATTCCTTTGAGAAATTTGGGGAAGGTTTTTTCAGATACGACCACTATCTTAAAAACGGCAGCAAATAAACGTGCAACGAGATCATGGGGATCATGCAATCAGCGGAATTCTAAAGAAAGACTTAGGTAAATTAACTATTTCGAAAAACATACATATAAAAGGTTGTTCATAATTCAATCCTGTATATAGACTCACCAAACATAAAATCACAATCGTACGTATATTTTCTGTATGCCTTATGTTTTTCCATTTTACTGCGATGGTCTGGGAAAAACTGTTAAAATTAAATCACAGATCTCCTACCTGTGACGCTAATTTTACTATTTCTTGGTGCCCAGTATTTCAAACGGAGCCGAATTCGTTATAAAACTTATTCAACGTAATATACATAAATATACTTATACCCCATAGAAGACCGTAAAATGAATAAAACCGTAAGGTTACTCCAGCCCATTTACAGCAGGTAGCAAATCTAAATAAGCCCCAATTTTTTCACCCACTACCAGTGTTAGATTTCGTTTTTAATTTATGGGTACCAATTGTGTTGAAGGAACAAAAGTGGGGTGTGTGCCGAGGTACTAAGTTTTGCCCTATTTTGTATGCATTCAATGATCCTCGTGAAGATTTAAGTACACCTTGTGACGTCTACGTGGTAAAAACCAGAGATTTTAATGTAACTATAGTATTAATATTATAAATCATTGTAGTAAAACTTTTTGTATAAAACAAAATTACATTGCATATACTATTATCGATCGAAATGATATATATTCATTTTTATTTTAGTTTGAAAGCCATATAACCCTATACTTCGCCGTAAGAGGTTTATATATTAGTGTCTGAAATGTAACATTGCCAATGTTTTGAGCCAAACAAAAATTATAAATTCCGTTCAGTCTTTTAGAGATCCAAGTATACAACATATTACCTCACTATAAAAAATACCCAGCGGGTGTTGGATTGCTCCTAAACTCCAAAAATATCCCCATCCCCAATTTACACGCTCTAAATGAATGAACGCAACTAATAAATGTTGCTGCAAAATTTATGATTTGGCTGTAAACGCATTCGCAAATGACGTTTGCGGTTTATGGTCAACCAGATGAGTGGCGACGTAGACAAAACGAAATAGAATTTTGAAATTCTAAATAATACTCACACAAAAATAGCACAAAAGGTGTTCTCTGTGGGTTTAGTGAGAATTGTGAATATCTTGCGCGTCACTAATAGGATTGTTACTCTTAATTGCTATATTATCATTGAGTACTCTTTTACCACAGCGTTCGGAGACATGCTGTCTCAAAATTCCACGGTAATATTAATAATTAGGCCTTTCCCCTTTCTTTTTCTTTCCTTGGGAAACGTCCATGTCCAGCAGTGGAACGGACGAGGCTGACGGAATGATGATAATCATAATTAATAATTGTTGGGTCCGCAAAACCAAATTCAATTCGTTAGTAACACAAGAATGGAAACTATAACATGAGAACGGTAAAGGGCGCCACAGAGTCTCCACGATAACTTAATATAACTGTAGTAGACGCCACCCACACACAGGGCATAAATACAAGTTACAAAGAAGAAACTAGTCTTCTTCCATTTCATGTGTATCCATTGTTCAGTGCAAATCCCTCATCTTAACTGGAGTTGAGAACATCATCAAACCTTTTATCGTTCTTCTGTGGAACACGGATCTCTTCTAAGAATTCGTCAACTGAAGCAACGTTAATACACCTGCTATTCCATGGCGGTTGTTTAGAAATATATACGATTATGGCTCAGTAAATCAGAATATTAAACGGCCCTGTAAAAGTCCGACAAAATTTAACAACCAACGTATCACCTTAGCTACAGCACCAAAAGACCCTGGCCCTGGACGTTGTCCCTTTAATAACTAATGTAATAACCGACTTACCGTTGTCCAATCCGACATGTTGTTGTCTCCACCACCACCGCGTTGGTAAACTCGCTTTGTTGTTTAACCTTAAGTTAAATAGCATAAACAAAGATTTGAATCGCGAACAAACTTTTGTATAAAAGCCTATTACGGAAGGCATAGCTGCATTGGTGTTAAATCTACTGGCACTAATCCCTTATCAATAGCCCGAATCCGATAACATTGGTAATTAGCCGAACATATTCGGAGTTTTGAATGCTGACCCGGAAACCAGATATTCAAAGGCTTCTGATAAATCTGCGCGGAATTTTGAGGCAAATTCCAGCTTAAATTCTGAGGCAATAAGTGAGCTGTGTTTAACGTAATTAGGTCATAAAGAAATAGGCTAAGTAGGTAATTAAACACCATTTTATGGTAAGGTCAAAGCAATTTACAATTATTATTTTGAAAATATGTCTTATTTTGTAAGAAATGTGTATGTGTGTATGTGTAACCGTATGTTCCAACAGTTAATAAGTGAAAACTACTGTCGAAATATTTTTTTTGATTGGTATAAACCGCAAACAATCAAATTTCGAGCATTGGAAGATCAAGACAAATAAACCATAAATTACTATTCTGGCCCCTTAAATACTACCTTGACCCTTATCATCAAGTCAGCAAAACCATAAAACATATCATGCGATCAAAATGTTTTTTTTATAAATTCTTATGATTCAAATTGGCAAATAAATGTCTCTAAACTACATTAATAGCTTAAAGCATAATTGATGACTCTACCCGTCATATTAGTCGATAAAAAAACTAAAACAACAGACAGAATATAAAAACCAATATCCAAATTACTTGAATATGACTTAGCTCTTCTTTTCATAGTCACGATCACTGACACGCACATACAAATTATGGGAACGTGATATTTTAACAAATGTATATTCCATGCCGCGTGGTGTTAGAAAACCTGCTGTTAACCGTCGTAGGTAGCAAGCAATGTATGCAATAAACACCTTCTAATATTTTTATATTTGGGCATGGTACAGGTATTCCTAGGCGAAAAAAAAACTTTTTTGTTACAAAAGTTGGCCAGTCCTTTTATGGCAAGTCAAGAATACTTCGATTATTCATTGTGTGTTCGTTTTTGATATGGGTTTTAGATGACATTGGAATATAACGTTTTGTTTGAGCCCATTCCAATGCTGTGACTTTAGAAAGCGGTCAATAATATCTTTTGTAGGACGGAACGACGAACGCTTAATCCTTGTGTTTAATTTATACTGCAAACAGTACGCGCACGGCTATTACTCACGACCCCTCATGAGCGATCAAAACGATGTATAGAGACGGCGACACGGTAAATTGAACCTAATTAATAAGTCCGAGGGTACTATTTAGCTATTCCGAACTATCGCGCACACAGCATTAAGCTGTAACAATATTTTCTGTTAAATTTCACTGTCATCCAGGAAAACTCGTATAAATTAAAACAATACGTAAACGAAATAATATTTCGATATCCGGGTAATTTTTACCCGACTGTAAAGAGAGGATTATGTTTTCAATTTCATTTATTTCAATCCCCTGTTATTTGTCGTTACCGAACAAATTTAGCGTTAAAAATACATATAAGAGAAAAATTTTAATATAATCGTTGAAACATAGCCTTAGTAACGTAGGCTTTCTTCACCGCAAAAAATATTGAAAAATGATTTAATATTGTTAATATTTACTTACCCTAATGAGCATTGAGTGCCTATTTGCCATGTGATTTGTGTTTAAAAAAATAAAATCATGGACAAACTTTTGTTTTTATTTTTTCATTTCACACCTACAGTTTCAGATCTACTCTTTTAATTATGAAATAAAAACACAATATAGGGCGATCAAAAATAAATAAAATATCGAAAGAGCTAGCCAACACAAACGAAATTTCATTCTCTTCTTCATTCATTCATTCATTCTACGTGTCTCCATAGAACGCATTTTCAATGTAATTTTAACACATCTGAGCAAAGGGTCGTGTTAAATATATATAAAAACAATTTAATATATAATGTATTTCAAATTTAATAAACACCACTCAGCTCTCAAATATAGCAAGAAAATTCAAGTTTAAGGAAATAACTTTTATTCATTCGCAAATGGAATGAATCTCTAAAAAAATTGAAATGTTTACTGAAATCTTTGAACTCATCCAATTTAATAAAACGAAGCATAGACTAAAGAAAAAAGGAACGCCTTCCGATATTTCAAAATTGTTCCATTCGTAAATTTCCAAGATGGCGGCGACCTTCGAAGGAATTATTGTTATTATAGCATTTCTTTTTCGTAATAACAGTAACCGTTCTTAATTCTTCAATTTATTAGTAATTTTGAATATTGAAACGCATTACTTCAGATTTAAATACATGTACATAATTCTTATCTCGAGTGCCTCGTTGGCCGAGTGTTTGCCAACACGACTGTTGATCAAGAAGTCCTGGATTCGATTCCCGGATCGGGTGGATACTATTAAATTGGATATGTGCCCGATGTATTGCCAGAGGATCACCACCTAATTCATTGTGGGACGTAAATA
>DWMG01000036.1:0-31013 GCA_018244855.1 Elbella merops
TAAGGTAATTACATAGACTCATTAAATATATCTTCAGATATAGGTATCCGATAATAGCAAACAGCGATTTTTGGCCACACTGAATATAATCGGCATATCGGTAGAATATTGTATGAATCCGTAATGAAATAATATTTTATTAATAGGGGATTACATCACTGCAGTGTTGAGCATCGGTAACCATTTAATAATCGATCAAGTGATTATCTGGTACTGACCTATTTCATGTATGCAAATCAATAAAAATAACAGTAGAACATCACGCCTGCATTTCCCGGAATGTATAGACAGAGGAGAGTAACCCACTCCGGCGGTTCAATAGTTACGTTATCGGTACTACTCCGTGCTACTAGTGGAAATTTCCAGTTAGACAAACCTAATAATGCGTTTTCTGATCCTATGATCGAACCCAGGACCTCTTGGTCAAATATGGCAGTTGCAACCACGCGACAAATAGGGCAGACAAATAATAACAAAAACAATAATAACAAAAACGATTATCATTAGTTTGCCGCGCCAGGTCCCTTACGGCGTAATTCGTAAACACCGTAGACAGCGTAAAAATAAGAAAACACCTCATTATTAATTCGTCCTAACACCACAGTCCCTGGAGCCGATAAAAGTCCAAAACAAGCCGCTTTCACACCTCCTCGACACAACGTAAACGTGTTACTGATATAAAATTTTCAGTCTATTTCCGTACGCGGCGGGGGCGTAACTCGATCCCCGTTAGGAAGCCGTTAACACGGCCACTGACTCAGCAACTTTCATGCGATGTGTGTGGAGCTCTCTTTACGGATCATCCATCAAACTGTCCATCTCGGCAAACGGCATGATGCCCAATTAAACGTCATCGTGTTGCGAATTTTTTTTTAAACTTGGCAGAAATTATACAAGTCGTAGTTGTCTATGAATTAGAAAATCACTTAATATTTTTTTTAATGTAATCTAACAATAACTGTGTTGTATACTTTCCGTTGGCAATCATTATCTGATTAAATAAATCATATAACTTTGTGTATAGCCAGTGATAGTGGAATATAGATAATATTAGGTAGGTACTTCTTTAGACCTACCTATTAGACCTACTTCAAGTATTTAGATTCGATCAAGAGATTAAAGTTTTATCGCAATTTTTACATGACTTTCTTCAGCGATAATATTTCTGACGTGATGCATCTAAAATCTGTATCTGAATTAGTATGTATTTGTAGGTTTTTTATATATTCGTATGTATTTGTATGTATTGGCATGTATTTGTATGTATATCAATGCTTGTGTATTTCTTTTGTTATTTTCTTTTCTAAGTACACACTAAATTTGATCTCTAATAATTATATTACTTTCCATTCCTGGCGCTGCTGGAAGAGATCTCTTAGGAATAAGCAGTGCCATTGTACAGCATCTCTTTTGTATGATTGTTTTTTTCCATTAATTATTTTATGTGTACAAAATTGTTAAATAAATAAATGAATAAAATCCAAATTTTGATAGAATATCCATTGTAACTACAAACAAAGCCGTCAGACCGTTTATTTATTTTATTTTATTTATTTATTCTTTATTGTTGTTAACAAAGGTCGTTTAGTACATTAACGGTTTCGCTTATCATGTTTGTTTAATCGGTGCCATAATAATGCGTAGATCTAAGTTAGAGGTTTCGAGGTTCGAGGTTTACCGAGTCCGCTAGTTTCGTAGGATTGAGTCGGTAATGTCTCGGATCTTTTTCGGATTTTTATCTTTTAGTAGACAATTTGTGAAAATGAAAACTGTGGCCCAAGGGTTTTGTATATACGTGACTTTCTATTTTACCATCATGGGAAAATACAAACGAAAGGATAACTATACTATACTATCTTATAGTCAGATCACACAAATTTAACTAACTATTACTTTAGAAGTAAAAACCGTCAGAGTTTTAATTACACAACTAATATTGACTGATTATAAACTTGTGTGTACTAGTTATATTTTATTATGATTTGTATTACGATACATTGAAAGAATTGTAAAAAACAAACATTAAGCAATAAAAATTATTATGACGATGAGATTAATCGAAATATGAAGATAAATTTTCCGATTCTTCGTAACAAACACTTATAGTTAGCAACAAAAGCCCGAGCAAAATCGAACAATGTAGTTAACATTGTTAGAAAGTCGTTAAGATTTACGCCTAGTCAGCGAATAGCTACCGCAGGGGTGGAAAGCGCCGAATACACGTGAGCACACCTGGATTCATCTATTTACTGGATACAAAGGCGTTTTCTAGATCAAACAGTGTTTCTGGCGTACATGCTCAGCATACATTTGGGAATTACAAATAATAGTTGGATATTACAATATTATCATAAGAAAACGTGATGGGAAAAAGACTGATTTACATAAAATCTATCTCTGATTGGAAAGAGTTTTGGAAGAGGCCAGTTGATAATAGCGGTTTCTATACTGATAATAGATAAGAACAATCGTATTTAAAAGTACCAACCATATACTCGTATGACTTCCTCATCGTCACCTAATGTTTTATCATTCCACTTTTGGAGACGGACCTCTTATCAGAATGAGAGGAATTAAGGTCACAGTATTCCAAATCGGCAAGACGTTACACACCGTAGAGAACATTATAAATCCGTAAATTCAGCTATGTTACAAAATAGGGCTAAATATTCATCCATCGTGCGATTGTATTAAAGCGTTTTAATCGCACGAACGATCGTTAAGTTCAATAATAACGCCGGGATAGAGTTCGATACGGGAACGAGCGCGATGTTATCCCGCAATTTATTGCGGAGTTATCCTTTGTGCCGCGACGGAGATTAGGGCGATATGCAGATTATATTAAACTCGGACTTGCGAGATAATGGAAACATGTAACGTAACCGTGGAAACTATATTCTGAAGCGTTTCGGGCACGGGGCCGTGTTTAAATGCAAAATGTTAATGTAAGGGGAGTTTGGAAGAGTCCTGGGATCCTTACGAAATCCATTCCGAGTGTTACTATTGCACCCTTAATAATAGGAGATAAAGAAGCCGGTTAAATTGAGTAATGCTAGTGGGTCGACTGCCGTTAACTTATTTGTACCTAAGCGTGCATACGTAAAATACGAGATTTAACAAATGTGGACGTTGTGGACATCGGGAACCTAAGGGTATGATTTCTTGTCGAGAATCAAAATGTCATATTTTATGATTATGGTACTCTTAAGGTGGATAAAAAATTCTTAAACGTCGGCTATGTACATGTACCTACTTCGTTTGATATTGTCACATGTCCGTAAACCGTTTCACGGTCGTCTTTTGGTGTACAAAAATAGTTAATACTACTCGTGTCCGTCGTTCTAGATTCGAATTGATCAGATTGTTATAAGATAGGAGAGATAAATAAATAATGAATTAGAGATAGCTTTTTTCGACGTAGTTTATCGTTTCACCGATGGGCAGCGATTTTATGCTCTCTAAAACAAGGGGAAGTCTACCAACCCACGTTTGGCCAACGTAGAAGGCCTTAAGCCTATTATTCTTAGAGAAGATCCTCGTCCAATAGACAGCTTCTCCCACGGCAAATACAGATATAGATATCTATATGAAAAAAGCCAATAAAACATGTCGGAGAATTTCCTGGTCAGTTCAAACGCTTCCGGCGTTCGCCACCGTTTTAAAACAACAGCAAGTGTGGAGAGCGCAGACCGCAGCCCGGCGCCCGGCGCGCACACCACCCGCAGGCTTAGGGGTTGTAGTGTGACCGCGTGGCTTAAACATCACTCCCCTACATAGAATTGTTGTCATTGTAATCTAACAAATACATTATACTAGTATCACTGACTACGTTGTCGGTTGAACGGTTGCAATGCGAGTGATTTTCTAACTTAGATTTGGTTGTAGAAATTTCTAGTAGTGACTCAAGAGTCTGGAATTGTGCCCGGTGTATGGCAACAGGCTCACCAACTATTCCATGAAACGTAAAACGTAACTAGTGAAGCGTGGGAGTGCTATACACTCTTCTGCTTACCCCTTCGTGGATTAAAGGCAGTACGTTGTGTTTATTAGAATCACGTCATATAGGTATGTTATTTATGTATATATTATCTCTTTTTACTTGGTTAAGATTTTTGCACCCAATAATTTTACTGCAGTAACTAGCCTCTTTTGACGTGAAAAATTGTTAAAGAGAATATATTTAATCATTACGGGGTTCATTTCATTTCTTAGAGCGCGGTGCGGTTAAATAATTACGATGGAAAACTCCAGATGAAAGGCAACTGGAACACGTAACCAGAGCCCGCTGGAAACGTAATTTATAACCGGTGTCGCTATTTATTTGCGATATTAAAGTCGTTCAAGGACAATTTCAAAAGCATTGAAATGAATAACTTACATTAATGACATAACATCAGCACCGGCCATCATTTATCTTGCCTTTGTCAAACACGTGTCTCTTTGCAAAATAAGAAGGTTTAGGGCCATAGTCCGCCACGCTGACCAAGTGCGGGTTGGGATATATATGTACCCAAGTATATTGAAAGATCCAAATTCAATTTTGAAAAAATTCATAAGCGACCAGATATTTCCATTATGTTCGAAATTGGAACATCTGGCTACACAACGGGAGGCGGTTCAAAGAGCTTTGAGCGCACAAAAGCCAGCTCCTCAGAGTAGACGACGACGGAATGTATGAGCCTATTACCATGTCATTGTGATCCGTCAAGACAACTATGTACCATCGTATATACAAACGTATACATACGTGTACATGCTGTGCTTACATACCTACTATATGCTATCATTTTAAATTACATATATAATTGCAAATGTAAAATACACTGCGAAAGTTGATGGATGCATATAACAAGAGAAATCAGGACTCACTCATCTTCATGAACGTAGTGAGAATCTAGTGATTAACTAGAAGAATTATGTAGGACTGTAAGAATAGATATATTTCGTATTCGTTGCTTGTTACAACCCCGTATAGGACCTGGCGTTATTATATAATAACAACCAAAAATTTATATCACCTTTGTTAAAAACGCAGCCGAGTGACAGACATTGTTACATTCTTACAGGTCCAACTTTCAACTATAAATAATCAATCAAACGATCTTATTTTTATTACGAGCTTTATACTCATACACATAAAATAATTTTTGTTATTATATGTTAACTTCAATTATTATCGCATGCGAAAATAGCCTTACGTGCGCACGTCGTTAATATGAAGGGGTATTATTGTAACGACTCACGGCAATTTTCCATTCACACCCTTACCTGCAAAGGAAGAGATGTATATGTTATTTTAAATCATTTTTCATTCATTTCAATTCATTTTTATTACAAACTGGAAACATTTCGCGCTGTACATTTGAGTGGAAGTACCTACGTCTTTGGGTTATCATGTATAAGACTCGTATGTGCGATTCATTTCTAGCAAAACCTAAACAAGCGTCTATTTTTTTTGTAAAATATAAATCTAATAATTATTCCTACGATCACAATTTAATATAAATTCACCGTTACATACCGACACTTACATATATTACGTAATATATTTATTATGTAATATTTTTTACGCATATTCTCCTACTAAGGTTCCCACAATATTTTTTTATTTCCTAACACCATCGCAATTTGTTTTGGTACAAAATAAATATTCATGAAAACACGACTATAAACGTACTTTTATAATAAATGTCGGTTGACTTGCGAAATCTACAAAGTGAATTCCTACAAAGTATCCAAGCACGCAAAAGCTTCGTGTCCTATTAAAAGTTCTAAGAATATCGTGTACAAACACTTCGTGAAGTTATGGTCTTGGTTAACTTACAACAGCTAGCCTGATTGGTGCATGACGTTACACCAGGCTATATTTAATGAGATAGAAAATCTACAGTTCCATTAATTATCAGGAGAGAGGTGAGGCGGGGCGGAGGGATGGGTCGGTATCACATGTTCCAACAAGAAAACAAAGTTATGAGTGGTCTCCATTCACTGATTAGGATTTACGCGTGCCCTTGCTCGTCCTAGTCGCTACATTATAAAATGTCATATGTATAACTTATTATTATTAAATATTACATAGCAAAGAAGTAACATAGCAATGTCACACATTTTCTATCAATGCTCTATGACCCAAAAAGAAAAAAAAAATTGGCAAAAATCATGTCGAATGTACCAACTGGCTAGACTGTACATATTGCAGCCTATTGGGGCACTGCTGAACAACCAGACCGCCTTTGGGGAGTAGCATAGGCGGTGCAAGAAAGCTTGCTTTATTGTTGGGATTATAGGCAAAACCCATCAGGTGCGGGTTGTGGACTGGACTTAAACAAGCTGACGATGATGTGTATCACCACAATGCTGTAATTCTATTAAACGCCAAATAGCAATATCTCAAAAGTACTTTCAGCAACAACAAAAAACTACTCAAGTAAATTTCGGAACAAAAACAATTACGCATTCATCGCTCCCTCTCAACGACCCTCTCCTCAACAAGTACCTATATTTTCCTTCAAACAATTGAATATGCCGAGAACCTAATTTAAAATACTTGCCAAAAGAGCTTAACAGAAATTGTGAAGGTGACGCGCCATCAAAACTTTGATAACGAGAAAAAAGAACACAGCGGGCACGGAACGAAAACCCCCAAGGAGTTTTCAAGTATGCTAATAAAAAGTTCACAGCCTATACAGCAGTGGCGGCACTAGCAGCAGTAGTGACTGAAAACGACACACGGTCTGTTAAGTTTCGTATACAGTGTAATGGCCTCATAAAGTGTTGGAATAGTTGACAGAAATTTATGCGTAAAGTTTTTATTGTCACCATTAAATTACATTCTCCTGTCGCATGCCGCGCACCGTAAGAGGTGACTTTACACACACAGATACATACACACACACGACATACACACAAACAAGCTACGCATTGCTTTGTTTATACTGGTCACAATTATAGTGTCTACTGGCAGGCCGACGGGCTTAGTAATTAGCGACATTCACTGCTGTGCAGAGCTGACTGACGTTCGATTTACCTAAGAACAGGCGTAGTGACACTACGACTATTTGTAACAAGAACATGACGTCACGGCTATAGGTATCTGTCCAAAAAGGTAGGCAGAGGAATGTGACACACTTCCAGCTTTCACCAGATACGTTTACTTCCCACTATGGAATACGGGTGAGCTGGTTGCCCTACAATGGACACAACTTCAGAGTCTGCCCTGTCATCAAGAGTTTCGAATCATATCATTGATAACAGGACTGAGGGGTAAAGATTTTATTAGCATTGTTGTTCTTTCTGCTGTAGGTACGACAATATAAATACATTAATGATAGTAACGCGCTATGTGCGTTCTTCTCCGATTTTCACTTTCGTGCGTGTAAAGCTGGCACAAAGCATATGCGTCTGTTAGATATTTTATCAGTCACTTTTAATAGACCCTTAATAATACAACGATAAGGTTCAATTTCCATTGTTTCGCAGTTTGAGGTGCAACAAAGAAACCGATTTATAGCCGATGTCGTTCATAGGTTTATTTGAACATTGAACCATTTCGTAACATAGACGATGGTGAATGTATTTTAACGACTCACCTTTTAACGGCGAGGTGTCTTCGTGTCAGATTTTCGTTTTATTTGTGGCGACTTGTGTTCGTAAGGCATGCGATGCGCATAAAATAACAAAAGAATATTCAGTATGTTTGGATTTTTTTTTATAGAATAGGGGGCAAACGAGCAAACGGGTCACCTGATGGTAAGCGACTGCCGTCGCCCATGGACACCTGCAACCCAGGGGTCAGCAAGTGCGTTGAGAGCCTTTAAGAATCCAGTAAAACTATCGTTTGTGTAGTGTGGCGGAGCCGAGACCGTGAAAGGTGGATATTCTTGGTCTCTGCCTACCCCTATGGAAAAAAGGCGTGAAAATATGTTTCGAGTTTCCGTAGAGTGATTCTAATTAAGCAAGAGTTTGATACGTGAATTTATAAATACCTATTAAAATATATAATTTCATGGTTAAAGAATAAATAAAGTCATCTCTATATAGGATCGTCGTAGCTCCGACCCGCAAACTCAAGTAATGAAAACGATAAAAGACACCGAAAGTATACAAAAACGTTTGAGAACATTTGTTCTAGTAAGGTTCCTCACAACCTTTATGAAATATGCATATTTTGTTTCATTAATAAATCATTTCGAAGTCATGTATAAACTGACCTTAGACACGGTTTTAGAACCGGTCCAAAACAAGTGCACAGTCAACACCAAAAGCTACGACCTCATGGGACGTGGGACGTTATTAGCATTTCACGATAGATCAAAGGCACAATAACTGTGTACTTCTCGAATTAAATTTGTTTTCCCTCATATTAATTCTATGTAAATATGTAGAAGCAGGAATTAAAAAAATATTTCAGATCATCTCAGTGGCGCGCTATTGGAGAGGCCTATGTCCAGCAGTGGACGGGAGTAGGTTGATAATGATGATGATGATCATTAAGAATTTCGCCAACCACGCACACCTAACCCATGATAATTAAACAATCAATTTACTATTGATCCAGTGGCAAGTAAAATCGACTGCTGGTTCCGAGGCTGCAGGTTCCATTTCGTATTCTGGACAAATACTCAAGGGATAAGAATGCGAATACTTGTTCTATATTTAATATAATTGTATATATACGCGTGGATTACAAACATACATACTTAGTTCATCAGGTTTCTAATTATAATCATAAATAGCAAAGAATCGGCTAAGTGTCGAATTAAATGACATCGTGTATAAATATTCCATAACAACAATTATTATACATAATTCGAAAATTAGACGATCACGTACACACGGCCGAACAGACCATATCGATTACTTGTAGATGTTTGTAGATATGTACCCTCCGCCGCATCCGTTGCTGTCGACAGCAACTGCATATGAAGACGCGCTAATCAGAGCGAGCGGCTGCCAGGGAAGCAATTATAGAACTATCGACATGTATAAATCCACGTCAAATGGAAATTTTCATAATTGGACCCAAGTTACTAATGAGTATGGCTCCCGATGTGACACGAGCTTTCATATTGACCAGTTACGTTGAGGTTCATGTGCGAAATTCTATCCAGTACCGAGAGTATCTATGAGGTCAAAAGTAGTCAGTCCACCGGCTCCCAAAGGCGAATGAATTGTAATTAACTGATTTTTTTATGTTATCGAAGTAAGAAATTATTTAATTTTATGGTAAATGGTAGCTAAGTCTATCATACTCTTTGATCCGATGTATTCAAAGATGGAGATTAATTTTGAAAATTAGAAAAATATTATATAGGGTCTTTAATAGTTTTTTCGTAATTAAAAAATATTCATTTACTGAATAAAGGATTACTGCATTGCGCGGGTAATAAAAATATTATTACAATTACTAAAAATAATAATCAAGATTTAAGTACCAAGCCGACACAGAGAATGTATTTACAACCTCGCATTAAAACTAACCTAAACTTCTTCAGGTTAGGCAAAGTTATGTCCATGTACATATATGTAGGTATGTATTGTCACGATTACAGTAAGTTAGACCTTTATTTATCTAGAGCTTTATTACTATTAAAAGTATGATATTTGGTAAATTAGTATTCAAAAGGTGAGACAAGCAATCTTAATTTAGATGAAACCTATTATAGATGTTAGCAAACCCGTCACGTACAGACCGAAAGGCGGTTCTAAGGCGGACCTAATGCTTTTGATATAATTATAATCACGAAACATTCTCTTCTGATGTCGCTGAGTTCAGGCTATCGATGGTTGAGAGTTTTCTTCTTCTTCAATTGTCTATGAAAGAAATTCTCGAAGACATAACCAATAGATGTGTTTTTTTTTTAATTTTTTGTTGTATTCGTACTGTTCTAAGTATATTTATTGGCAGCCTGGCTACAAATTAGCTAACCTTATTTTGTCTGTTATAACGTTTTCCATTCTTAGGGCCCTTGGATCCAATGATTGAACCATAGAAGAATAGACAATGATGATGACGATGTCATCAATAGTCGGCGTTTATAAGTGTTAAAGCAGAATGTCTATAGTGTGCTTGCTGAAGTTAGACCCGTAAATTTCCGTCGCCGACCACAATCGTTACTATCCGCAGCCTTCGCACTCCCCGGATCGAGATTCGACGACAATTTGCGTGAGCGACAGATGGCACCAGCGCCGAGTTGGTGCAAAATTATCCGCCTCAGATGGTATAAGTTAACATTGATGATGATAAATATTAAAATTTGCCGCTCATTTAGCGCGATAGCAGTTTGAATTACATTCGTAAAGTATTGTATTTAATGTTTACGATTTTGTATTAGGTATGTTAAAAGTTAAGAAAGCAAAACACGAGACATCTTTTAGGTATAGAGTTTTTAATTAAACATATCAAAAGAACACTTAAATAATATCAACTATCCAATTATACAAAAATTGGCAAACAAAAAATGTAATATACACATATAACTACATAATGTATGTTGGCACATGCGTCAAAAAACGTAACTCGTTCATGGAGGGAAACACAAATCATAAAACGGAAAAAGAAAATGTCGAAACAAACGTATGGATCGGAAATACTTCAATCGTTCAACGCAAATCGATTCGTTCATTGCAATAACACGCTCCTCACGAAAGCTTTTACTCGAGTCGGCCACAAATCGAATGTTTATCATTACTCATTTGCGTAAAAAACATAATTCCTTTGAGATCGCAAATGAGCCGAAAAATTTACAAACATGAGCCCAATTTAGTCGGCAAATTGAAAACACAACGCCGAGAAAATTTTGGCATTTGTATCGACAACATACACGCTCTCGGTGTGTCTCCCAACATGCTGTGAAAGATAAGCGAACGATAGTTCCGCCGCAACATCAGTGGATAAAAAACGTATAGTAGTATATGTAATACGTATACGTAATATCATATTAGTATAGTATTAGTATAATATTGACTGAATGCGCAAAATAAAATCCAAATTTTTATTATTATATTTTTTCCAAGGTACGTAAACAAATTTAATAAAGTCATATATATACATGTACACTTGAGAGCAAAGCCTACCACCTTACCTGCCACTTACCACTTTACCACCTTAGCTGCCGTCTTTCGACACTCGCCGCTGTTGAAACAATCGCCTTACACAATTCTGAAACGCGACCCCATAAATAAGGTCAGCGCAGTAGGATAAATAAAGCGCTCTCAGTAAAATCCCGAGTGGGATGTGAGAATCGTTAAGGGTTTTTAAAAGGATGTACGTGGGTGAAATTATTCGTTTAATTCTAGTGTACGAATGCGCCTCAGACGACAGTTATTACTCTTGGCGACGAAAAATAATCAATTAATTTTACAAGCAACTGCGCCTAAATCCCCGACGATTGAAACAAAGTTGTAATTTTAAATAAATAACACTCAGTACACCGAATGTATATATTGTAAGCACTCAAATAAACCTTTAATAGCATTATTTACACACGAGTGACTGTGAGTGATGGCTGAGCATTTTTAAGAAAGACAAACAGTGACTTTGCACTCGGTGATTTACGAAATTGGCTAAATACGATTCACTGAAGTAAGTAAAAATACAGTCACTGATAAACTTGTCAATGTATGTAGTATGTAGGTATATAAAATAATTAAATGTGAAATAAAAAAAATTATATCAAGCAGATCATACCTACGGTTTCTGTTGGGAAATAATATAATGAGACAATTTTGCCAGCATAAGACAAGTACGTACATATATGCCTAAGGCTATGTTCAGACGTATCATGCGATAATGCGTGTTGACGCCCGATTGAATTTCGAAAATATTCAGATAAAGAATGATGACGTGTAAGCCCTTAGGGTTAAAAAATTTGGTACACGTACATATACCATCCAATTTGGACACATCAAATAAAGAAAAAACATTCTGCAATTCAGTTAAAATATTAGACTCAACGAAGATAGATAATAAATCTAAAATATATGAATACTTCAGAGTGTATCAAGGTAACTTGCGCTAAGTTAACAGCTAACAGATATTATTGACATTTCTAACCGCGTGACAACCAAAGATTGTGCCTTTGCGGGCGTCTAGCTACTCTTTTCATAAACGCCGCGTAACCGCGCGATGTCGCGCGAGCATAGAGTCAGGGTAATGTGAATACCAGTATATAAGAATGACTACTAGAGGCTTATTCCTTTCTTATTCATTTATTTTGTTACGACCTTAATATGCGCTAATAAACAGTAAGGTTTAATAAAATATTCCGCTTGTAAATTATTAAATTACCCAAATATACAATCTTATTCGAATTCGGTATAAAATCTGGAAGTGGTCTTGCTCTATTCGGCGTTTCTAGTCCATATCGTCAACTGTACGACTCCAGTGGCCGTTACATTAACATGGTATGATCGTGTATACGGCGAAGCGCACAAATATTCGTCGTATTACGTCAGAGCACGTTCTCGGGCCAGCCCGCAACGTCATAAAAGCAACTAAGGGGACAGTAACACGCTATATTAAATTCCTTCCCCCATCTTCGTCTCTTCCATGGTTGCGTTGCGCTTAGTTTTTGATTTAATTGAATGAGAACAATAAAAAAAATAATAATATCGTACGCAATATATCGCCAAAAGGAATTTCTTCCTATACACGCCCGTTCTAGTATTGTTGGGCATGCGATGTAGATAATCTTTTTTTGCGTGACAGATCAATATTGTAAGTATGTCATACCATCTTACGTCAGGAATCTTACTATACGTATTATTAGTATTACTATATCATCACGATAGATTTATTACGGTGTAGACAGAGCGCACCAAGTCCCAAATATTAATCTTTACGAACCTAATCTACTTCTACACTCCTCACTTTCTTCATAAACACAAACCGTACTCAGACATACATAGGTATAATTACTATAAGTGATATCGACTTTAGACAAGGATCTACTTATCACCTATCGTTTTTTTCGAGTGTGTATGTTAAGGGCTTAGTTACACCTGAGACGTTTATTCACGTGGCAAGCACGGCAAACATTGCAACAGACGTGGCAATGTTTATACATTGCCACGTCTTTTTCCGCGCTTTGGAGAGTGAAATGCGCAATGAGTGGAAACCAAAGATTGAACGGAACGGAACGGAAACCAAAGGAGAGTGAACGACAAATAATGTCGTAAGCTTTTGGGAAACATTCGAATGAACTATTCGAGAACTTCTCCCGATCTCTTCGAAAAATCGAACTATGATCCAGACCTCTGTCGGTATAGAGAGAGACACAATTCAACAACATGCCTTATTAAACTGGTTGGTGGTAACATGGTTAAGTTATAAATGGCCAGAATGCCTTTGAAGTCTTGGCGCATATGCTTCGGCTCATAACATAGGTATTCAGAAGTAAACGACGGTTCATCTTCTCTAAAATTACTCTGTGCCTGTTGCACGGCGCACTGTTGTCGGACAGGTACATGTCTAAATACTGAGACTGGAAATTATATATTGCACAGTAGCTGCTGACGTTACGGCGGCTATGACGTACGTGTTTGTTTCAATTCTATTTAGACACGTGAAGAAATAAACATTTGGGCATGTGATCCGTGTGTTCCACAGATTTGTCCTAGTTAGCGCGTTTCTTATGTTATTTTTAGGTGGCGATTATCAACTTGAATACTATAGTTTTGCTGGACCCCAATCAGTTAAATTTTTGCTCATGACGTTACTGCACGTCCTCCCGGCAGATTCTTCCAGGAACTGTAATTCTTAATCATTTGCAAGCTTTACTAATTTAGTGAACTGTAATTTAGTGAATTAATTTAGTGAACATATGTAGTGAATATTTCGATAACCTTTAACGATTTAAAACATTTTAATTAACAATTTTCAGGGGTTAAAGAATATATCTCTAAGTAAAAAAGTACCGTCAGAAGCTCCCTTTATAATAAATCTGTTTACCTACATTAAGAATTAAAAACGGTTTGCATTACAAGTTGACACTATTGGAGTGTTCATTGTATGCAACGGTTTTGATCGTGGTGGCGTCCCAAACAGTGGTAACGCACGTCGCTTTTACAATCGTCATTTGTCATCTAGGACTTTGAGCCCTTTGTAAATACAATCGTGGACCGATTGGATGGGACCGCTAAGCCGCTTAGCGCAATGCAAATAGGCAAGGTAAAGGCATTTCATAGTAGGGAAAAACAGAAAGTAAGAAATTCTTTATTTAACGGAATATGCTTTTTTATGTTTGCACATTCACTTCAATAAATTCCTTTAACTAATGGAATGTGCAAACAAACATACAATAGCACTTATGACGAATAAGTACCTCACTTAACTAAGACTATAGAAAACTATTCTATCTAGTTGAATGCTTCGAACTTTAAAACATAGCAGAACACAAGCGCCATGATTTCTTTAATTCTATGTTGTGGTATTTCGCAGTAGCGGTTGAGGCGCCACTCGAAGCTTGTGTAAACTAATGTTGCTAAGAAATCCCTATATACGGGGATGAGACGTATAAATTGTGTTCTATCAGTAACAGTTCCGTGATATTTCCCGTTTCTTTAAGATTTTTTAATTCAGAACGTTTTAATGGGAATCATTAAACATTCAATATGTTACTTAAAAGCATAAGGAGTATCATTTAAATCTCCATCAACACCAGCACCAAACCTTTCACGTACCAGTACGCGTGGGTTTACCGAACGTGTATTTAACGAGAGCCGGTAGTAATTTAACAATGAAAAGGAGGCAGTTTCAGTTCAATATCCTTCCACCTTTCATCGGCCCGCCATTAACCGAATCTTCGCTCATCGAACTACTCGCAACGCCAAAACTATTTGCGGCTGTACGACACGAAGTCATAAATTAGTTTTTTGTTAAATGCATTTTTTTCCCAAACAACTATTACGGGCCAATCGCAATGTTGTTGTTCATAGATACGAATGGCTACATTATCGCCGAGCAATAAGAGTTGTTTTAGGGTGCGATTGTCAGTCCGATGACGGATTGAACGCGGATCGATAGCGATCGGTTTACGATCAGTTTTATAAATAAACAACTTGTTGGAATACAATTTTATTTCTCCGCGCGCACATCTCAATTCTCCACTGTACAAATAATCGGCGATGAGTAGTTCCCCCGTAATGTTCTCTAACGCGTATGAAATAAATGGAGCTGCACTTGGTGATGGTCGTGTTTTAAAATTCTGCTTCTTAACCAAGAGAGGAACGGTTGATGAAAAGTACGTTGATGAGTGACTCCATCCAGCTAAAGAAGGTACTGACTTAGTTACGTAAAAGTGAGGGAACAGGCTTCATCCTAATACGATGCTGATGTTCTGCTTGACGCGCGGCGACTGTATTTATTTTTCGAACCTAACATGGTCGTAAAAGCGGATGATCCCTTTACTCAATCAGCCAATGTGCGTTGGGTAGACAAATTCACTATTTGACTGATAAAAGAAAAAAAAAAACTTAACGGACTTAACTGATCAACATCAGAAACGCATCCAGGACTCCAGTAGGACAGTAGCCGAAACTTAAAGACTTGCAGACATTTTCACAAGTGCAATTCAAAAGTGACCGAATACCTTTTTGTAAGGTAATACGATTTAGGTATAAAATTATCGGCCGTCCTTTATAAAGTCCAAATGGCGCACACCGTTAGCACGTTGTCCATGTGTTGTATCAATATTAGCTTAGGACCAACGGTGGAGGGTATATTTTGTTAAGGGTCCGGCGGCCCTTCAGGAGGTGTGTGATGCGGCGCGGGAAGAATCATAATAAAGTCGTTCCAAAGTAGGGGTTTATTAGCGACATTAGCTTTTGACGTGTGTATTTTATTCAACTCATTTAAATTATATGCAAATTATTAAACGAACAAATAACAGTGTAACAGATGTGTCCAGCATCAATGCTAGAATAAATAAAACCTTGGAAAACCTGAACACATTGGAGTTCTCCAGGATGTCCTATAACGTGTATGAAGCCTGACAATCTCCACTTGGCAAGCTTGGACAACAAAAGCTCATTGGGGAGGATACCGGTGGTGGTACCAAAAGTGAAATCACAAAGACGTTAACAATTAGGACGAAAATAATGAACGCACCAGAGCTGGGAACGGAACATGTTCTTAATCGACAAACATTTTGTAAGACATACATATATCCCGTTATCATAATACAATTAATTATAGTAGACATTATTTATATGGCGCGTTATAAATTCACTCAACCAGAAAATTATTATAGTCGTAACAAACACCTGAACAGCGCGTCCCGCATAACATTAACGCGCTCTGCGACAAGAGTACGGTCTCGTCCTTTATATAGTACGCCTTTTGTTACCCCTAAATTATATCACAATTATGTTACAGCATCGCTTCAGATTCGCTCAAAATATAATTATAAACTGTATATGAATTTTATTAATAGTTTTATATCATCATGCCAGGTCTCTTATAGGGTATGCAGATTGGCTATTAAGATAATCATATTATTAATATTTTTTTTTATATTATTATTGCCCACCAGATAATGTAAGTTATAAGTCATACAGGTAAGTTATAAGCCTTAACGGAAATTTCAGGTTTAAACCAGGTACGAGGCACCAAGGTAGTAACACACAATTATTAATGTGGAAACAAGGTACGACGCTCCCTGAGAAAAAACAATCAGACGTTCTGACCCTTCTGATATTAAAGAGAGATTAACGACGACGGTTCAAACAAAAATTGTCAAATATTTCAAATACATTGTTTGAAACCGACAATTCGTTGATGACGAACTAATGGAAAACAACCGGTCACGTGGCTAACCTCTTAGACGGTACAACAAAAAAAAAGAAATCAAATAAATTACTAACATCTTTTCGTCCAATTAAAATAAAAACTAATATGCAGCAGCCAGACATAGTCGAGAAGAAAAAACAAGAAGAATTTTAAATTTGTCCGCAAAGCGTAGATGTTCGGATGAAATGTGTTAAACAATCAGGAAACGGAGACTGTTACATTAAAAGAGCGCGACGTACAAATCTGTGCGGTAAAGAGTTCGAAAATGTTCCCTTTAATCTATATACAGGGTGCGCGTCAAAAAACTCACATCTCACAATATTTTATTAAAATGCATTCTCATTCAGAGAGCGCGCACCGATGTAGAGTATTACTGAATGTGGTAGCGATTTAAGGCTCACGATAAACATATGAGCAAAAATATATTATTAGTTTTCATGCGACTTGGAAATATATGTAAATTGTTAGAATGGGTGGAGAAAATATCTATTTCCTATTTATCTAAATGAAATAACTACGGATAATAGTTATGAAACTTGTCGCTCTATATGTTAACAATATCGAATTATTTACGCCTACTATGTGTAAGAATACGCGGTCGGTGTGGTTAAATGGTAATACCGTGTAGCCGCCAGCTATCACATGATAATCAATAAGGTCAATCAAGAATTGACCGTAATAATTATGACGACACAGACAACACTAAAAGCACGACTGATGATGATGATTATAATGCGATGAGTCATACAAGTATCGATGTCCATTTCACTCGTGTAGCCAATGAATATTCCGCAAGCTGGTCCACAGTTGGTATATATATAATTGTTATCAAAAGGATCATTAGTAAGTGTAAATTGTTAATAATCCCGACAACACGGATAGGTATATTAATCCAGTTATACAAGTGCAGTTAATATCATTTCGGCTCTGCAATAATTGACTTTAATCGTAAATGAGTATATACATTATTTCGAGTATCTCGATGTTGGTCTTTTCTATATACAAGTTTTGTTCCTATTTTTCTCGCCGGATACGGGCTTCTCCTGGTAACGGGCAACAATTACGATTATATTTAACTGCGTTCCTCTAGAGGACATAATCAAAATAGAAATCAATTAGCACTTAAATCGGCCAATTATACTTTAATTGATTTTTTTGTCTCACACGACACACAGTCACATCCAGCCAGGAGCGACTCTAGCGCTGCTACGCTCTCACATTTGATCGCTTGGCCCGGATCCAATATATTCTGTGCGTACTGGCGATGTGACTCATAAAACTCGTCACAGCCTACACTTCCGCGGGACTCGGACGCTGAACTTCGCGATATCGCTCAATCAGTGCGTTTTGGGAAACGAAGGGCGAGTAAAAGGGTTCGAAAATTATGCCCAAGTCCCGAGGCAGTAGAAATTGCGACTTTGCAACTTGATTGCTCCATTTCGGCGGTATCATGCTCGCTGCATATCGGTGGTATCATTGCGGTGGAGTACAAAATACTTTTTTAGAACTTCGAAACTCAAAAATAAACCGATTCGAACAAAGTAACGAATTTATATAAAAATAAAATTTAGATTTTATATCGATGAGAGTTGAAGTCAGCTTCAAGTCAACATTTGCAACTTTACATCTCTGCTTACGCTACTTTCACAATTGTACCTGGTAAAGATAGCCAGTCGAAACAGCCCAATTAGAATCAAGAAGGAGAGACAAAGCTGGCTACAGAAATGATTATTGATGTATACTTACATACAATGTCATAATCACACAAAACGCAACGCAACAACAAAACAAAACTGGAGTGCAAGTGCCAGAAGCCGTACATAAACGACTTGAGATATATTTCTAGGTCTGTTACAAGGTGTGTGATCTAGTTAACACACATCGACTGTCACGTGAGCGTTCGTTACGAACATGTGTATTGTGTCATTGTGACCGAAGGGAGCAATTGTATGTTTTTTATAATAATTATCCTTCAAAGTCGATTTTTTATTTTGAAATAGTGTCTTCTTCTGTTTCTATTAAAGTTCTTTGTTTAATGTCGATTTCTTGACTAACAAGCCTTTTAAAGTTTTCTATTGGAATAACCGCTACCGCCAGTGAGCTGTATTTATTTTGCATAACCAGGAATCCTTTATTTTTATTAAACCCTTCATCTCATGAATAATGAATTATCACAAAATACACACAAAAAATTATTGTATTTGAAATGTAGTTTAATACAGTGTAATAACATCCGAGGTTTAGGCAGTAATCCATATCTCTGCCAAGCAGCACTGTTGTAGCATGGTAAGATATGCTCCAGGCACAAGTCCTTTAATATTCTAGACAGGCAGTTTATAAAATACAAAAACAAATATCTTAATGTTAACTTAACGTTTTTTTAAATTGAATTTTGCACCTAAATGTATAAATTTTTTTTAAGGTGGAAACTAAACGTCCATCTCCTGAATCATCAATACAACATATACACCATATGATTCGTCACGAAACTGCTGGCGCTATTTGGCTCTATTTATTCTAAAAACTAGCACAAAAAAGCAAAGTGCCTATAAAGATTCAGGAGCGAATCGAAATACATTAAACGGCTTCGATATTCGTTACCTATATAAATACATTTCGCTTAAAAAAAACGGATAGGTCGTCGGAAAATATGAATTAATATTTGAATACAAAACGCCATCATAAAAGAGTGAACGACAATAAAATGTGTAATAAAAACCGGCAATTAACTGTTGCGAGACGGCGGACGAAACGTTCACACAGAGGAGACTCCATTATGGGTTCTCGTTCATTACCGCCGCGTTCGTTTGGCTACGTCCCAGGGGCGTCCGGCCGCACGAAAACTGATTTCAATTTCTAAACATTAACTAACTTTGTACATATTGGAATTTAGAAATACCGCCAAATACAAGAATGTGAAATGATGATTGCTTTTTATTGAAATGGTCTAATTCGAGTAATAAGCTACAACGCTACCATTACCTATTGAGATCGTAGATAGATTGGTACTTAAATTCAGTCGTTACAGTAATTATGTATTACGACTTTGGTCCCATGGGATAAATAATTTACTAACTTCTTCGTCTTCAATCGCAACGATTAAATTAGACATATAATTTTGATCTGAATCTATGTATCTACGCCATGAGGAATTCAAATATAGAGTCAACAGAGTGTACAGATTTTTACAACAAACTCTACAGTTTATGAGTTCTTTAGCCCTACTTAAGACTTGTTGTATTGATGGCATCCGAACCCATGTTATGATTTACTTGATACGAATCCCGTTTACCTCACATGTATTCCATTTTTATTATTGTTCCATTATTTCCCCACTGTCACTCCACAGCCCGCATCGCGCTATCTCCAGCTCGCAAACAGCGTAGCGTGTGACGGTCAAATAAAACGATGTTTGTATATGAATGCGTTGCAGAACGCGACGACAATGAAAACATGTCCGAGAATTTTTATATGACAATGTACGAGTAGTGCGGACTGTGTCGTAGTTTTGACAAAAAAATTCCCCTGCAATTGTCCGTTGAATAGGCCGCAGTGTTTTGTTGGAGTAAATTTGCTTAGATATAAGTGATGTTTGTTTGTTTTTTTTTTTCTATTTTCACCAGTTATTGTAGGTAAGCTACGTTTCTTTGTTCTGTCAGCTACTGTTTACCTTGCCCATACTGAAATCTATACGAGATGATCTTGGTTAGGTTTAAACATTTTATTACATCGAGGCCTGCCCACAGTACGCCGTTAGGTTCGAACGAGACTTGAAACATTTTGAACGAACGAAGACTGTACTATTATTGTGACCAGAGCAGGTTGTGCCCAGGCAGCTATTGCCACATGTGCATCTATTTGGCTATTTGATAACTGGTATTTAATTTGAAAAGAAAAAAATTAAGACAAGTAATAATAGTACGTACATACTACGTATAATGAATAAATTGTTATTTAATAATAAATTGTTATTTGCAAAAATTTATTTTATCAAAAATATTAAAAAAAGAACATCCTCGGGGTGCGTTTTATTGTCGTTTTCATCCAATGAAAATGCAAAACGAACTAACATCGCCACTTGACAATGTACAGTCACTGGCATTCGTACAGTGTGCGCCACACAAAGCGGCGCTGCGCATCACAGTGGCTGTGACCAAATAAAATACTGTTTGTACGTCTCTCAAAACTCCAACGCTGAAGTGATGCTACAATGAAAATCATACGGTCCGAACTTTTTCCACGTCGCTTTTCAGTTTACGGTGTTTCAATTCTTCATTATCTAACTGTGACGCTATAAAATAACGTGACTGACAATGAAGTCTCTACTACCCGGTGATAAGAAGACTAAAGATTTATAATCAAAATAAGATGCAACCTCGAAATATGTTCAAGGAACAATGTGCCTGCCATTAAAGTGGCGGAAAAGTCTAGTGTCAGGTATTTTTAAGTAACTTATTAGTTATATAGGTATGTACACAGAATATATGATTTTCTAGAGCAACGATACGAAATATTACTACAGCTTTATTAACATATAAACTACAACAAAACTTATTACTACAACATACTTAAATTACAATTTTAAATTAATTTCGTCCAAGTAATCCAATAAGGGGGGTGTAAGGGGCACCAACCACCATCTCAGGAGCCCAAGCCAACCTCCCCTGCACGTGGTGCACCCTGCTAACAGACGAGGTTTTGGCGACCGGCTGATTGCGGTATAGCGCAGGCTAAATAGGCATGGCTAAATGCTCTGGCCGCTGACGGGCAGCAGCGTCGGCAGTGCGAAAAGCCGTGCCCAGCGATCTCTAACCCATACGGGTATGCCCAGCGTGGAGATTACGGGCATAAACCCCCTTTTGGGAGGCCTATGTCCAGCAGTGGACTGAGATAGGCTGATGATGATGATGATGATGAATCCAATAAGGTAATGATAAAGAGGGATATAAGTTTCAGGATTTACATATTATATAAAAATGTATAACCCACAATATTATTGATGTATGTACAAAGTTGACGCGTATAGAGACGGATGAGTTGAACGTGAATTAATTACTATAGTAAGGTGGGGATTTTCAAACAAGTCTTCAAGAATATTAAATATCCTGACCTTTACGTAACTAACTGAACAATAGGCGAAGTAAATACCAGAGCCGTGTACCGTAGACATTGAAAGTTTAACTGTTAACCGCAAACTTCATAAATAAATATAAATTAAAAGATAACTAGTCGGGCTATCCGAAAAAAACATAGGTGAGTTAAGCCGGTATATATTCAATCATGTGTATAAATTTACAAAATGTTTAACAGTAAAATTAAAAAGTTTTATTATGTAACTTAGATGATGGTTTAAAGGAAAATAGGATATATGTATGTTTAAACTAATTAAAAGCTTTTGACAAAAAAAAGTTAGTAACAGGATCGATTGGAAGAATCAAAGGGATATCTTCATGTGGAATTGGAACCTGGCTTTAAACACGATCAGGATCTGTAGGTCTGAATTACGACAAATGATTCACCAACTTGAAAACAAGAAAAAGCCAGACAGGAGACCCATATTACTTCCATATTTATAAAGTATATATATATATAAATATAGGCACGGCACGGCACGGCAAATATAATACACGGCAGTGCCACAACAAGCGTGTTTACGGAGGTACAATCGGCGGTAAGCGCTTTAAGAAAACGCCAATATACATATGTAGGTACATGGCCATTACTACAAAAGAAAATAGGGAAAAGATAAAAAAGAAACAAAAAGAAAAATACACCGTAGCGGCCGCGATACACGCGCGGCAATTTTAAAACGCCCCGACGATATTTCACAACGTGGAATTTAATATCGGGGCGGCGTGCCTCCCGCGAGCGCAACAACGTACGTACGGGGCGCGCCACTTTCGGGAGCGCTTACCCTTTAGCCGGCGCGCGATATCGAGATGAAAAATGGCCGTAACTGCAACACCACTTGCGACTGTTTATATGCATGTGTGCATGTCTATGGGAAATTCGTAATTAATAGCCTTTTGTGTTAGTCGCGCACACGTTTAGTTGTTATACGACCTCGTATCCCTAAGCTTTGTCTAACTGATCTTTTTGTGATTCGCTATTAGTACTAAACATAAAATAATCGTAAATACGACTCATAAATATTGTGCATATTTCAATGATAGCCTCAGGTATTCCATTTCAGCCTATCACCATCAGCGGCGTGAACTGTAAATCCTCTTTTATACAATTTTGACTCAACGAAATTATACATGTTATTCGAATTAATCATCATTATAATCAACACTTTCAACGTTCTACTATTGGAAACAGATTACCTCTAAGAATGTTACCTAAGAATAATCCACTAAGTTTATTATTAATGAGAAGCCAATAAGGAAAATACAAGGCAAGAGAAAAGATTACAAAATAAATATGACATATCAAAAAGTAAAAAAAAAACATTAATTACTGCACTTAATTCCAAATATAATTTGTATAAAAAGAAAAGCAACAACAATATAACACAGCACATACACGGCGCCGTTTACAACAATTCACTCGCGCTAATCGTCGGCCCCGCCGGCGACGCGGTGCGAAACGCGCACCCCGTGCCAAGTGCTAATCGTTTGTCCCCGCTGACCCGTGCCCGCCGTGCCCGTGCGGACCTGTTAATTTGCGCACCTAATAAACTACCCCATCTGCGTGTCACCGCATTGCTTTGCGCGATCAATGATTTGTCTCTACACATGGTGAAAAATTGTAACATGGTCAGAATTATAAAGAACATTGTAATGAATTAAATACAACCACTAGGAAAGTACCTACTAAAAAGCTTTTCTTTAACCACCTGTTGGGTTAACTCACAACTTTGCGTGATGGCCAATGCTACCAAAGTTGTACAAAAAAACATTTACAAATCTGTAGGATTTATTTGGTAACAAAATCATTCACCATTATTATAATCATTCACCATTATAATCATTCAAAATTATCTCCATTCATAAACGACAAACATAGACCGGACATCATTTATGAATATGAAGGAAATGATGCTGCATGCAGTACATACAATATAAACGTCGTACTAAAATTAAATTATAACTCAGTCGTGAAGACATTAAAAGCTCGAGTGATTCACTACGATGTATGTAGAGTTAGCAGGAGAATATTATGATATAGGTAACAAAGTGCAAGTCAGACGTGTTCTAAACCAGCGTGCGGGTTTGAAGAGTGTTGAATGTTAAAGGAGTACGCCAGGTCTGCAAGAGTATTCGGCATTCGATGTTCTCTGCCTGCCATAATTTCAAAAATTATGTTCCATTTTATAAGGTAGGTACAATACACTGACTGTTTCGTTGGTCGAGCGGTTGCAAACGTGAGGGCCGATCGAGGTCCTGGTTTCGGCTACTACTGGGTTTTTCTAACTTAAATTTTATAATAGTGGCTCGAAATGTGGATCCATGCCCGGTGTATGGCAATAGGCTCACCACCTAATCCACTGTGGGACGTAAACGTAACTGATGAAACGTGGGTGTGTACTATACTATACTAACGTGGGAGTGTCTGCCTATCCCATAGGGGATTACAAGCGTGATGTTACGTTAATACATTGAATAAGTCGATTCGATCGATACAGGTAGACAAATTAGACATAGCATTTTATGCGAGGACACTTATAACGGTTGATAATTTCGCAATTCGCAATATACGTTTTATATCCATCCATTTATTTTCATTAACGCTACAATGTAAGCAAGGGAATTATTAACTCACAAAATCTAACAGCATTAATCCTAATTTACTACGACACTGTAGAAACATCTTAAATAGTACTAAATTATTTAACACTAATCGTCACGGCCGTAAACTTCATTTACTGAGAACATACCCGTGTCGAAGAATGTAACGATATCTCGAGAACATTCCATATTTTGGGACTGATTGTCAGTTATTGTCAAAGAAAATCCCTTACCAGTCGGTTCGTGGGATTTGCGTAGTAACAAAGGAAATTCTAAAGACCATTTCTATAAAGCGAGCAATTATACATAACGAGTATTAACTCTACTGTTTTTCTAAAAGCATTTTTTGTCTATATTCACGTTATTATTTTATTGTTATTATTACGAGTAGCATGGAAGAGAATTTTATGATTGTTTTTTTCACGTGAAGTTTTTTTTGTTGATTGATTCCAGTTGGCGGTGCATGCAATACGGTCTATTTTTGATATTGATGGAAATTTCATTTTATCATAAGAATAATGATAAGTCACCTGTAGATCATATTATATATAAGAATCAAAAGTCACACGCAGTTTCGGTATACAATATTTATGTATATTTCATATCGTAGGCGAAATGGAATTTACGTACTCTAGTATTATCACAGTGCATTCCATACTCACATAGCAAGGTATATAGACAGAGGAGGTGTATAGACAATGCGTTGCAATGCTATTTATAACCGTTGAATGCATCTAAGATCAACGGAACGTCATATTTTATACGTACGATAATTCGGCCAAGGCACATTATTTCAAAAGAAAGTATATAAAATACCCATTATCTATTTTTTTATCTTTATTATTTTCACCGGCCTGTTGCAGTCCACTGCTTGACATAGGCCTCCCCCAATGAGCGCCATCGCGCCCCTTCCTATTTTATTATATGAAATAACAAGCGAAGATTAGTGCCTACTTGGTTAATAACACGAGGCTGCTGAAGCATAAAGCTAGAGGTTATAGAGGCTCGCCATCATTCCGTAGCTACGGAGATTAGAGATTGATGTTATACAGCTACTTCCGCAAATGTGTACATGCATATGTTTCCATATCTCGATGTGCAAGTCGCAGTGAAAGGTACATTATTTCTCCCCTTCTTCGTAACTGTTTTAGCACAAATTGGCAGATAGGTCTACCTGAATGTTAGTTACCAGCTGGAATGTACCCGCAAAAAAATTTTTGGTATGTCTTGAAGTCATTTTCCACCCAAGTGTACCGGGTTGCATTCGTTTAAAAAACAAATACACTAATAAAAATATCCCGCTGATGTGTCGCAGGCAATTTCAAAATCACATACAAACACGCGACTAATACAAAATTCTAATACTCAGCTGGTCATATTTATTCAAACAAATAATCACCAAGGAAAAGCTACACTTTTAAAGTTTTAAGACATATAAAAACAAAACACTTTCCCTACGTGTATGTAGGTAGTGAGCAGTGAGATAGAGTCGAGTAACGTTCCGCGGCGGGTATTTATAGTTGTGTAAATATTCAATCCACTTTTACAACTTCACCGTTAAACTTCGCTCCGCGAGCCGCGAGCGAGCTTCTTGGTAAAACCGACGCTACAGTGTTCCATCCGCCGAGTCTTATATTTGTCTGTTAAGTGATACGTTTGTTCGTGTTCCGTTGCTTTTATTTGCAGCAAGAGTTATTTGTACGAGTACGTAGACATAAACATTCCGCATCATATGACGCCTGGTTTCAGAACGTTAGCATCTTTCGAGTGTTCTGTGTTGGGGGCGGCGGCGACGACCGTCTAGGTGGCAGCGCAACCGTTTTTAACAGAATGTTGTCGAAACAAGGAATGATAAGATGCCGACTAGCTTGTTGCTTACTAGACTAAGGCCTTCATTCAAATTTTGTCAATAACTTGTATTTATAGTAAATAAATATATAAGTAAGGGCGAAGACAAACACTTCATGTTTATCGCAATTTCGTGTTAAAACAATACGGAGCCAATGTAATGAAAGTAGCGTAATATTTAAAGTGTCAGGGGAGAATAGATGATTAAAAGAGATTGGAATTACGGGAATTACTTATCCCCAATTCCATTTCGACGTCAAGAATCTCCAAGATATCGTATCACGGCATAAAGTTCTCCAGTTTATGACCGAGATAAAAAATACTAGGGTCCTTATACTCCCGAAATGTTATATTAAACGCCCCCCTCCACCCTCTAACGTACAAAGTCAACGTGCCATATATTCGCGACTTCATTGAAAGGGTGTCAAGGATATCTTTAAGTAGCTTTTGAAGAAACAACAACCTCTATATTATATGAATATTTTTTATCAAAGTATTATTAACAAGTTCATTGTTCAAGAAGTATCCCATATTTTTAACGTTTGAATTTTTTAGAAACCTAAAATATTACAAGGATTTTATTTTAATCCAATGGTTATTAATTATTGACAAATATAAATGTACCTACATATTTATTATGAACTTGAATGTAATGAACCTGACGATATTTAAGAACTATGTATTACTTACGAATATTGGATATCTTTGGAAAATGATCCTGCGATCGCAAACAGCGTCTGATTGCCGACCCACTTCTACGTCCAAACACATAATGTTATGTACATGTACATACCTGAAATATAACGATATGACATGTTAATTAAATATGAAAATATAAAACATTGGATAAAAGCGTGCATATATAGAGCACACGCATAAGCATAAGCATATATAGATAACACGCATGTCAGCTCTACGAGGGTAGAGAAATATTTGGTCCTCCTTGCTCTCTGCCTACAGAGTTACGAACCTAGCGTGAGATAATAATTATAAGAGACAATAATATAACATTCGATAAATGTAGATAATAATAAAAACAACAATCTATTTGTACAATTAATCCGATTGGTAATAACAACTAAGAGTTTATTAAATCACGATTCCGGCCGGTGAATGTTACCACAAAATCGAGCCGCCAAAATGACCGGCCAACGAAATTGTGACAACTTAATGTGACAATACGATTAACTAATTAAAACTGATGAGGCGGTATATTATCTGGTGGAAAGTAATTGTTGTAATTTTGTTTCAAACCTAATGAATTTTTTAATTAAAAATAATTATACAGATAAATGTCTGTGGCAAGCTAAATCATTTATATATGTAACTGAGAGTGAAATAAAATAGAAAGTTAATACCATCACGTCAGATCCCTTGCGAGTAGACAGAGAGCACAGAGTGACAAATATCTCTATCCTTACAGAAGCGACGTGCTCCTTCTACGCTCATATATCCCATTATAAATTTATAAGCATATATTTGTAGTTTCCAAGCCGTCTGGTTATCATAATACAGACTCTACCTACTTTCGAAACAGAAAGGGTTGTGTGGAGATGTCTCAAAATATTTAAGATATTCTTTAAGATATATTCTTATACATACATCCCTGTCGCAGGGGTTCGCCAGCGGATGTGTCACAGCTATACTTAATCTCGCTGTTTTATTTCAGCGCGAAGGGTGCGTGTAAAAGGGGTAGATATTCTGTAGACAGGACAGATAGGCACTCTCCAGGCGTTGCGAATGACTGCTTACGAATGGCCAGGTCAATGACTTATTTCAAATCTTCCCAGACATGTCGTATACACGGTTAGAAGGTAGATAAGGTTTTGTTGTTTGTAATCAGGTCACCTTCACCAGTTTTGTTATACAGAAATGCAATAAATTCAATAATACATATAATATATTACAAGAACATAGTACGAATATACAGCAAGTAAATCACACAAGCCGCGGCCGGAAATCCATTTAAAATGTTACAATACATGACAACAATATAATAAATCAATTTTTAGTGAATAACATGTAACATATAGGGAGTACGTTTATGGGCAATGTCCGAATACACGAACCAAATCCCAGTGGGAATAATAATTCATCAATATATGACGTCCACGTATATGTGTCCACGTACATCCATGTCCACGTCCATGTCCACGTACATACTCGTAACTGTGCGTGTGCGCGTGTTTGTGTGTGCGTTTGTTTGCGTATTTGTGTTTGCGCGTCACACATCTCAATGCGTAGAAAACAGTAAATTACAGGTTTTTTTATTACATAGAGAGGGTAGAATGGGGGTTAAATTCTCATGAACCGATATCCCATTTGGCTTCGAAATCGACACAATCAAACATAATTTCATTATATTTATTTAATACTTATCTATTTTTATCTTATCATTATGAATAACGCGTAAATAATAATAATGAAAGACAAAAGAAGGTCGTACAAAGACCTGACCAATAATAATGAAACTTCTTCCAGCCAATCGGGAATGAAGAACTGATATGCGATGAGAATTTTATAAAATCATTTATCTAAAAGGCTTTGTACATATTTAAGTCCTTTTTAGTCTATATTTTTACCATTCATTCATTGCGTGTTCTTACCAAATATCTACGTATACAATCTCCTACGTAGAGATATATGTAAACACACTCAAACCTCTCACTCTCCCCAACATTGGTAAGTATATTTATGAAAAGCCCTATATGTGAACGGGCTCGGTAAGGAAATGTCCCCTTGAAAAATATCTCCACTCGGCTGTAGCCGAAATGGAGTACCGCGAAGACAATGAAATATGACGGGTGGCAGTCACTGTCCCTGAGAGGTGGTGGTGTCTAAGGCGGTGTTTGCATTGAGGTGTCGTACTATCGTTTACTTAGACGGGTAGGAGGACAATCTAAACTACTGCAAGAAAATGTTTCATTTTTCGCGCCTTTACATCATCCCTTTTAAGGGTTGATTTAAAATAAGTCGTGTAACTCGTTTTGTATCATACTTTAAATCAAATTTATATCAAGGGGGTTGAGCCGTTTTAAGTTGAAAATTTTATAATCAGTCAAAAGTTACTTAATTATCACGAAGATGTCTACGTCCATTGCTAGACGTAGGGCTCAATCAGTATATCAATATGGCTAGGAAATATACACTATATTTCCATTTTCAAAGTGTATTTGTTACATACAGTGGCCAGGATTATTTAAGACACATATTACCTATGCAGCTATTTCACCACTTTACTTCCACTTTTCACTATAAAAAAGTTTAATTCAAAAACTTTCCCGTTCCCTAAAATAATACGTTAAATAATTTGGTATTCAATTTAAATAGGAATTATCCGGCAAACATTTTTTCCTTGTCTTTATATCGCCGATTACATCTGCACGCCACGTCCAACAACGCTTTCTGTACATTTTTAAAATTCATTTTACGACATGTAGCATATTATATTAGGTGGCTCAACTCGCGCCTTGCCGCCCGCCGCGCATATCCTGCCTTCCCATGGGATTTTCAAATTTAATGGTCGCGCCTACGTCCTAAAACTTGGCTATATCTTCTCCTTTTTAAAAACAAACCAACTTTAATTCCCTATTATATCCACCACACCGTACAATATAGGGATACAATAGAAAACTATTAGATTAAAAAAGAATTTTAAATGTAATACAAGCATAAATTGAATTTCTGCTTTATTTCTTTTAATACTGAAGAATATACATAAGAACTCTTACCGGCTATCTTAGCAATTTTAGAAAAATCCACTCTTGATGGGTGCTCTCGTTATAACAGGAATGTACTGTATAACTAGATTGATAATTAATAATTTCATTAATTGAAACAACGAAGATGTAACAAGCAAATCAGGCGGCACATATATTTCTATATCAACAGAACGCGATTTAAATAAATTAATATTGCATCACTGGGATGCACCCGAAACTACCGGAGCCAGAATCCCGTCAATAATGCAATATAAGTATGAATCAGGGTGTTATACTTAAAGGGACCTTGGGGACTCGAAAACTCATAACAATATATAATAAAAATAAAAAATATGCTTGCCTCTCGCACAATTTATGAAGGACTATCAAACAGTTATGCAGATTTTAGAGCCCTAATTTTGGAATTTTATGGATAGTGCGCTTCACTATTTTTATGGCTAAGCACCCTTGAGGTACACTACTAACCTACGAAGTCTTATCCCGAACTAAATATCCGTGACCATGAAACCCTAATAAAATGGGTTATAGATAGAAAACATATGATGCTATTGTTACTATACATAGCTTTTACCCATTATCAGCACTTTAATTCATATTGTTCATAAAAAGTAGTCTGCAGGCTGCAAAAATCATACTCACATTAGTCACTACTCGTGTTACAAGATTGTTGTTATGTTACCGGGACCAACCGGGACCAAGAACTCGACGTGGCCTACTAAGCACGAGGATGACCGCTTACATCGTGGGAAATAAATATGAACAATAATAAACTTTTAGAAACATCGCTGTAAGGAAATCATTTCAATTGATGAAATTCAATAGATTTATTCATAGAGAAGTTCTCAATGCATCGAACATTTTTAAAAGAAGAAATCGCAAAGAGAATACTATAGGACAAAGAAAACGGAATCAACTATTGATGGG
>DWMG01000037.1:0-30893 GCA_018244855.1 Elbella merops
GGCATTCGGTGCTCTCTGCCTACCGTGCAAGGGATCTGGCGTGACAATATAATAATTAAACGTTAATTCGGGTATTTTTTAATATTGCTGTTCTTGTATCGTGCATTGAACCAAGCAAGCTTTCTATTTTATCCAGGCAAAACGCCGCCCATGTCAGCGGAGGGAACAAAATGCATTTGACCTACAAAAATATATCGCTACGGGGCTGTATCTGCATAGGCGTGGCTCTTATTTACATAATAACCTCAGCTGGCTTTTCGCTTTGGGATATTTATAATTACAAAGCTTTGAAGGCCTACTTTGATTAGATCTGAAATATTATCCAATCACAGCGGTAGACTACGGACTAAAAATAAAAAATCACATGTAAATCAAACTAAGTATATATCAACACGCCAAGTCGCTGACCTAGGTAATCGCTTGGTAGGTAAAGAACACCTGTCAAATACCTATATCCCGACATAACTGAACTGCTTCAGCTACATACATTATTCTCTTCATACAAAGTAACAAAAGTTGGCAAAAACATTTTTATTAAAACCCTTGCTAATTTTATTTCAGTACATAAGTACATTTTAAGTATAGTCGGACCCACTAAAATATAGAGAATTTTAAGTATTACAAGATCGTCTGCAAGAAATATTGGAATATTATGACACTATGAAATATTATGTCATAATGACAGTGAATGTCTCACTTATCATCTATTAAATACAAACTTTACAATGGAAACATGAGACATGTCAAAAGTTTATAGAGACGTGGGACACCTGAAATGTCTGGCATTGGTCGGTAGGGAATAAATTGAATGTCATTACAAAACCATTAACGGAGCTGGGTAGATTTATAAAGGGATGTATTTTAAGGTACCGACAGCAAGAAAATATCGTAACATTTCGAAAATAATTCGGCAATCTGGGACAAAGGAACTATGGCGAAATTTCTTTGTTTATTTGTCATACAATGCTCAGTTATGAACTGCCGACATCAGTTGTCACGGACATTAATCGACCATTGAATATTGCTATATAATGTATTTATTATTATTAACAATGTAATGTAAATAATGTAATTTTCTTTTCTGTATTGTAATCATTTCGAACAATGTATTTTTTTCTCTTATCTTTGTATAAGATTTTACATTAATTATTTTAATGTTCTCCTAACAATACCGTTGTTATCCACTAATTCGATAATATACTTATTTGTAAGTATACTTTAAATGTTTAAAATCAAAAATTTTAGCACCACACTCTTTTTTATCTGCAGAGGCCAATTCGGTATAATTATCGCAGGCTTAACTTAGAAACGGTATTTTACATTTTCTGCAGCTCATTTGAAGATCATTTAAACATTCTACGCTAATTGTCTAAGGAAGAAAAATGTATTATACACTTAAAATCTTCGTAATAAAGTTCAATTTTGAGTTTCTCCGAGCAACTCTACGAAAGCACAAGTAACCAGTTAAATGAGCTCCATTTCTATTTAAAATACATAACCCGAAGAGCATACATGTTAAAAATGCGTACCTTGTAAGGAAATATTACGTGCAATAAAGGTGTTCATATTGTAAGAGGAAACCCGTTTTCGACATGAAACAAATTTTTTTTATTATGATACTGAAATGCGATTATTCAAAGTTTAAATCATAATTATTTAACGTACACGCTAGGTCCCATATAGGGCTCCCCACTCAGCAGTAACGTACAGAACTATACCAACACACCGACCACCATACCTCAAATTAGTCCAGGTTTTCACGGGATTGAATTACATATTTTCAATTAATTGGATTTCTCTTGTTCCAGATATGCATTTCAAGAGAGGTACTGCAGTGCTAGCAACGTTTCACAGTTGAGTGTAGGAAAGAGAACGCAAAATGGCGGAAGCGGAAGGCGGAGCGAGCGAGCAGGATGATGTTTCATTCCTGCGTACGGTGAGTGCCTCTTATGACACTAAAAAAAAGTATGTCTATTAAAAACTCTACAATACCTTTTTACGTACTTAAGTATGTGGCCTTATATAGTTTTTTCTTGTAACTTCGCTCGTACAGTATTTACGAGAATATATTACATCGCATTAGTTTAATCACGAAACAGTAGCTTAAAACTCTAAAACAGTCGATCAATGTCATTACAGTCATGTTCTAAACATCAAAATCATTCAACATACCGTCAGTATTCCCCCAAGTGTTTAACAAGATACGACGCACTTATATACCTATAGAAACTCTAATATGTCGCTTTTCGTTGTTCCAAAGCGTACTGTGTATGCCGAAGATTTATAACTTCGAAGTAATTTAACGTCTGATATTTACGAGGAGAGCGACCTTCAGCTGCCTATTCTATACAATCTTGTTGTACTGTCAGCGAGGAAAGATTTAAAACGCTGGCGAACGAGTGTTACAATTAGCTACTTAGGTACGTAATTGATTAATTGGATGCGTAGACATGAGTAACTACGTTCTCTTTACATTAGATGAATATATCTTTAACGTACGAAAATATAAATTTGACTGAACCTTTGAATCATGTGATGATACATTAATATGTATATACGATCAAATACACGTGTGTCCAAGGAATCAGTGTTTTAAAACTCCCAACTTTTTACCTTTAAAAACCTTATTACAAAATCATGATATTTAACAATTTTATGTAAATTTTGGGTAATTTTAGAGCCTTTCGATCGTAAAACACATTTGGTTAGGTAAGGTTTATTCGAAGTCTTATTTGATCAATTCGAATCATTAATCAGACCCTGAAAGAGCCATTGGGTGATTAAGATTTAATTAATATCCATAGTAGAAACTTTTCGTTTCGATAAAAACTAAATTGCAAAAATAATATATGCGTATTAATAATACCTCACCATTTTGTAAACGTTGCAGGGAATTTAACGTGACAGTATAATAATAATTAATTAGTCAAAACATGATTTTGGATTTTCTAATAACAAAAAGCTATTGATGTATTATCGCGGCTTGACTCTCAAATTAAACGTCGCGTGAATAAATAATTGTAGAATATGAAAATGCGAAAAAGCAGTAATAATTTACTTCCTTTAGATTCAGACTTTTTTTTCTCCCGCTCGCCGTAGTCCTGGTGTCATATCTGGACACGGACTTCTAGCTTTATAACTTTATAAATTTATGTTCAGTTCATCAAATACCACTCGGTATAGCAGTGAAGTAAAAGATCGAGCGAAATCTTAAAGTTCTTCGTAATGTTAGCTGTGGCTTAAAGTCTGCCAACCCCCACTTGACCAGTATAACAGATATGACCTTAACCTTTCTCGTTCTAAGAGCAGGCCGGTCTTTAACTCACAATCAAACTTAAAAGAAATGTATAATGATGTCATAATTCTAATATTGTTAACCATACGACAATATAACTAGGTGGCTTTCTTTAATATTCCTATAACGTTAACTATATATGTACAAAGTAAGTCTTTATCTGTCTTTCATTAACGTAATAATTAAAAGTTGAAGATTTATATACAGAAAAGCTTCTCTTATGCATAATGAAAGCATAAAAAGCAGGTCAGGTCCGTAAGGACAAAGATATTTAGCACTGAGTGCTCTCTGCTTATCCCTAAGGGGACTTAGCGTGACTGTTAACATTATTGTTGCTTATCCATCTCGATAACTAGCCTTTGTTCCATTCCACTATTTTAACATCATTCCAAAACGCGGCAAATTAAAAACTTTTATAATAATTAATGTAGTTATTCGCTGGCGATAGGCCGATACACTTCCGAAGTGCTATTTAACAAAGATTGGATTAATTTTGCAAGTAATTATCATTTGCGGGTCGGCAGTTTGTAGACTGTTTATGATTTTCTTTGAGCCTTTTCAAATTGTCAAGCTATGAAGACTTAAATTGTGAAAGTATACATGTAACAATTTCCTAAAAACTGCGACCTGTGTCCCTTTATTGAAGGTCTCTCCACAAATGCTTGGTCTAAAATGCACACCAACACGAGGCACATTCATGAAGGCTCTTGAAGGATTTCGATGAGGTTTAACGATTGTTACGTAACGATGACAACCAGGAGAATGTCACTTAACGTGTCGTTTGAAGCACAGAAATGCTCGTGGTATTTTCTCAAAAGAATAAAAGGATTTTTACAATGATAAGAAATTCTTGCCCAGCTGTGGGACGTAAATAACATTGAAGTCATTCTCCATAAATAACAAGTAGGCGTTTTGTATAGTCTATTTTCTTAAAATATTCTGCGTCATTCGGATTGAAACACTAATCGAATGTTCTAGTACGAGTATCATGAAAATCCTAATACTATTGTGATATGTATATATTTCTTTTTGCTTCCTTTTTAAATATTCTTGTCACCTACTTTTATGGTGTACGATTGGAATGCAATTGTACTTTTTCCATGCAGTTGTACTATTCAAAATACCAACATTATTCTTAACACGCTGTTTTAACAACACGAAAAATTGAGCTGCTAGGAAGTAAATCCATGGAAATGCTAAAATCATTCCATACAAAATACCAACATAAACCAAATGCAGATGCTATGAAACGAAATTAGCAATTCCAGTGGGAATATCCGCTGACTGATTGGTATCAAATGACAGTGCGAATTCACAGCTCTAAATGCAGATATATGACGTTTAACGATAATGTTAATACTAACAATATTAGATGTGTGTTGTTTGTTAATTATTATCATTATATTATTAAAAAATTTAATATGAAACGAAGGCAGAAGGTATCTTTTTAACACAATGGAGTATTAAGAAGAAACATTGCGAACTCTTTGTTTAAAATGACTTAATTTCTATAGAAAAAATTGACTTCCATAAAGTCAGAACATGGTGACAGTCTATCTCGAACGATATATTGATAATATACTCGTAGTTTTCCTATTTGTCACATTGATTTATTTACGTTTGAAATTGGTATAAAACAACCATGAAAACAAATGAAATCCATCAAACCATTATTTAATCAATTTGGCAACAACAATTCGTAAACATCCTAAAAGCAATTAAACAGAATCAATGGCGACTAGTTTATTCTTATCCGCTTTGAGGTATATTTCAAACCTAGCAATTGGCATTCGTATGCGAAAGGTCGTGTGTCTGTGTGTTGGTTTATTTATAGAATGATTGCGAATGGTTCAACGATGTCGCAAGGTTATTGTGTTACGTTTAAAAAATGTAACATAACGCCTGTAATCCCCGAAGAGGTAGGCAGAGGAGTGTAGTATACTACCAGGGTTCACCAATTAGGTACATTTACGTGGGCCATTTGCCATACACAGAGCACAAATCCAGACTCTGAGCAACTACTAGAAATTTATACTCCATGTGTCAGGTACAAATTTCAAAATGTTTATTTCATCACAAATCACACTTATAGAAAATCGAAATCTTGTTAATGAGGATTTACCAATTCAATAGTTTTCAAACCTCCATAGGCACAAACGCAGTAAATCGAGAGAAAAGGCCGGAGGAAAACTCTCAGTGCCTTTATAATAGTATTAACATTGTATCTGTAATCCTTCGCCTTTAAACTGCTCTACTGTGCACGTGCAATAGACCGAGAGAAAAAAACTAAAAGAAAAAAACTCTCGACGCTCTCTCAGCAGAGTGTCAATACAGTAGGTAATTAACACTGTGTGTTTGAAAGAGAATGAGCAAAAGCAGTAAACAAATAGTCGTGTGTGTCAACATCAGGCTATACCTATTCACGCGGCTCCCTCGCTGCGGTTACCAAAACTAAAACTAGGCGTATGGAAGAGCTTATTCAATCTCAATATATTCTAAGCCCTTCTGTTTAACCTCAAAATAACTACAGTGCATTCTTTCGACTGGCCCGTTGGCGCAGGGGTTAGTGAACAGGACTGTTGAGCTGGGGTTCGATTTCCACCCAGAATAAATATTTGTGTGATGAGCACAACTATTGGTTATGTGTCTGAGTGTAAAAAAATATCTTTATAAGTTTATATTATAAAGTATCGTATGGATGATAAGATGGCCGTATGTGGAGCTATCCCAAGATATTACCATATTATAATTAATTTAGTAACTGACTCAAGGAACAGGGATTTTAACAATGTATTTGTAATTACCAATGTGTTTCCCGCCTTGAAAGAAATATTTGACGCTAGATTTAAAGAACTCCAGTCCATATATAAAACAATATATAAAATACTGCCTCGTGGGCCGAGTGGTTGCAATTGCGACTGCCGATCGGACGGTCTTGGGTTGAAATCTCGGTTCGGGTGCTATTGAGTCTGAGTTATCGAGTGAGTCTGAATCTGTGCCCGATGTATGGTAATAGGCTCACCACCTATTCCATAGGAGTAAACGTAACTGGTGAAACGTGGGAGCATACTACACTTTTCTCCCTACCTCTTCGAGGATTACAGGCGTGATGTAACTCTTTTTTATATAAAACAATTATATCCGGTCAAATAATGCCGCACACGGTCGGTTTTAACGGGTAACCACTATTGGAAAACTGTCACTGGCATTTCGGTGTTGTGTAGAACAAAGCGGGTTATGTCATGTCCGTATACGAATATAAAGGTTGCTTTCTGCAAGCATGCATTTTACAATGCATTGGCTATATGTAATAAAGAAGCCGATATGTTTATAATATATGAGTGGCTTGGAAGTTGATGTGTAGATATAAAGATAGTGATGAATATAGAAGAAGCAAATCTGTCTGATGTCTGTATGGATATTTGGTAATGGGTGTCCTCTGCTTCTCTTTAGGAGAAATAACCTAATTATTATTATTTATCCGTACCTCAGGTCTTTCAACTAGGTTTCAATACCCATAGAAAAATTGGTCTATTGAGAGCCGCTTCCGCGCGGATGAATTCGTAATTGGACGTCTGTCGCCTTTTATTTAACTGGGATTCGACCCCTAGGGTTACCAATTTAAAATGTAATCAATATTCAAAATGTTATTTATTTTGGCTATATTGCTTAGAACCCTTTATTGCTAAGAAAAATGTTTGTCATTAATTAAATAATTGAATGACTCGTTGGTTGAGGGTCGCAAGCCCGACGGCGCTGCGAAATGATTCTGATTCAATCCCCGGGTTGTTGCACGACTTTAACTGAATATTATAATCATAAATGAATCTTATATTATCTAATAAGATCACATTATTTATAAACTGTATATTTTTTGTTTTGCTTTTATCATATGTTAAGCACTGTTTCCTCGTTAAGTATTTGTTTACTTTACGAGTACCTTCATTTTCGTGTGTTCTATTTCGTGTGTTCTACGTATTTTCATTTTGTACTAATTTTTAAACTGAAAACACTCATTTGCAACCCTAGGATAGTAAATAAAAGACTTTTAAAATTCACAAGCGATATAGCCTGCAGTCCACTTTGTTGTACTCAAGATATAGCTATTTTTCTCAGACAGAAATTATTTATTGGACTGGGCACGTATTAGACGAAGCTTTGTTTTAAATAATACTAGGACATTTCAATATTTTCTATATTTATATAGAACGTATATGTATGTATAAAAGGATTGCAATAAATATATAATTTCATTTTTAATAAAGAAAAGTGTTTAAAATATAATTAAACCTTAGTAATTAAACTTTGTAATTAAACCTTAGTAAATTAAACCTTAGTAAATTAAACCTTAGTAAGTACAAATTTGTTGGTCATCATCGCCAGCCTTTGGATGTCCCCTGCTAGACATAGGCCTCCTCTGATCGGACTTTAGATGATGATGGTGATGATGAAGAAGATTTTAAATGAAAATTATGAGAATTTAAGGAGACTTTAGATGAACATTATGCGATTTTAGGAAACCTATTTGATGTCGTAATCACTTTACTTTCGAGTTATTACCGTAACTAATTTATTCATAATACCCTTAAAATACATAAGAAATCTCGGCTGCTATTCAACTACGGCAATCTGCCGTGATTCTCTTTGTGGCCATAACGGCTCTCCTTCATAGGCGGAACTTTATTCAAATGTTCAAACTCTCCAACAAAGTGTTCTCTGTCGCGTAGAATGTAGATGTGATTCGCAGTGGGAGCGACTGACGCTATGTGCTTAGGATTTCGATGTATTCTGACACATATGTAGGTATTTGTCAGTATGTGTAGGCTTTTCGCATACTGTATTACTATTCGCTTTTACTGAGATGAGCCCATTTTGAGCCACTTGGAATAAGATAAATTGATTATTCTTAAATGTACTTTTAAACAAGGTACATGTAATTGTTGAATCAAACTATAACGTACTTTTTAATGACGCAAAATGTTTAATTATATTTATACACTAAATTAAGCCAATACAGTGCATATATTTATTTAACGGTGTAGTAAAAAATTTAGCAAGAAAACATCACTCAGAAAAACTGAAATATGTAACATAAATAATTCTCCCAAATGACAACCCTATTGTGAAATGCTAATGGGCGCAGAAACTTCTAAAGGTGTATTATACTGTCTTAATTTAATTTTGTTCCTTCTTTCATTCTTTGTGTAGAACTAAAGAATAGCTTTTGTGACATTAATTTCAATTTATTCAAAAGGTACTTTTCCGTGATAATATATAGGGGTTATATTAATAATGCTCTTCAGTCACTGACAGCCCTATTGCACCTCATGACGAATGCAGAAACTTTGAATCAAAGTTGCATTATGTTTTATTCTGTTTCACTTCTTGGTCGTTTCGCACGACTGTACTAGATGCAACTTTAAATCCAAACTGAAATTGTATTAAATTAACTTAAGTATTTGCTTTTTTCATTGTAAGAGAACACTCGCGTACAACAGCGGTAAGAAAACAAGGTTAATAATTATAATGATGACTATAAAAATAATAAAACATTTATTCATTTGTTAGACCTGCATCAGAATAATGATTTTTATAAATAGGCGAGAAGATATTACCGTTATTTATTTATTCCCTCAGGAAGACATGGTGTGCCTGTCGTGTACAGCGACAGGTGAACGTGTGTGCTTGGCGGCAGAAGGTTTCGGCAACCGGCACTGTTTCCTGGAGAACATAGCGGACAAGAACATCCCACCAGACCTCTCACAATGCGTGTTTGTCATTGAACAGGTATGAACCTATTACTACTAGCTAATGTGGTTCAGTTGCAATTAACAATATTGGTATAATTCGAGTAAAATTAGTTCTACCTCTTGATCATTAAAAATTTAAAAAAAGTTACAGTGTCTGTTTCTAGCGAAAATACTGCTTTAAAATCAGTAAGGAAAATAATCAAGATATACTTGCCTAATAACAGAACATTCTAGCAGCGTCATATCCTATACGTTTGAGATACTTGTTAAGCTTATATTTATAAGGCATGTTTTAATAGAATCTCTAGTTGCAAATGCATTGTTTTAAGGGTTTTTTTTTCAGTATGGACCTTAAACGATGGAAATATTATGATGGATGGATATATTATGTTGAAATGACCCCTTACCCCCAGAACTTTTATTGAATTAAAAACACTAAATGTATAATAAACAAGTATGATCGATTTTGTTTCTTCTCGCATTGTTAAAATTTTAAAAAATGAAAACGCTGAAGGTGACAACATACAAACAATATGTTTCACAGCACTAACAGTTAAGTTGAAACTTGCTAACGGTCGTCAACATTTTATAACCAGTCGCGTTATGGTTATAATAACATTTTACACATCCCTGTAACTAAAGTTGAAGCGATAAAAAAGCTAATAAAAAGAAAATTAATACGCCAGTACTCTGCACTTTCGCTTGATTCATTAAACTATAACTGCTCACAACAAGTCGAAACGGTATACCTAAGTTCATCATTAAATAAGTGATAAAAGTCAGTCAAGCTTTTGGAAGACCAAGTTCTTATAGAAATAAGATGTATTATATAGGATTTAGTTCAACACATGAAACAGTTTTAATCACATAAGAAAATAAAACATATCCGTATAAGCAACTGGAAGTGATTGATCATTTGGAAAGTATACTTACATTTCCGAATGATATGCGCGTGTGATATTGAGCCTAAGTTTAGAAAGCAGTGTGAGTTTTATACAGATTGCATTATATTAGGGACTAATTGAATTGGTATAAACCAATATGTCGTGTCCAAAATATTTACATGTTTATTATAATTTACCAGGCGCTGTCCGTGAGAGCTCTTCAAGAATTAGTGACTGCTGCAGGATCTGAAACTGTAAGTTAATTCAATAATTATAATTAGGTTTAAATACTATATGTGTATGAGAAAACTATGTTAATACCTTAAAGTCACCTATCCTACATATTTACTGATAACCTTTAAATAATTATCTAGAAATAAACTACACTACTACATAATAATTACGAAACGACGCTCTGTTACATGTTACATTGTTATGTCGAAATACATGTTATATGTTTATTGTGTGACAATGTGTTTACTTACAATACATGTCCGATTATCCTTATTTTACCATTTGCTTATCGATAACATGTTGCGTAATTTATGTCACATGTGTAATGTTTACAATATCATCTGTTGTCTATTGTATGTACACATGTGCCTGTTTAACAAGCCACATGTTACTAAATACTAATTTTTGTGACATGTCACCGAGCGTTTATGGTATCTTTAAGGATTTTGAAATGGCAAATCTATTGAGTGCTATCTGGATATTATCTGTTTATTTTATTATTTTTAATATCTTTTTATCTTGTGTTAACATTTCCATTTTGTGAATAATGTTATCCTTTTAAGAATCGCTTTCGTGTTTAAATTTTCCAGGGCAAAGAAAACTTAGTAGTGAGTACTGTACAAAATTGACACATCGGTAAAATGCATGTCGTGAGATTTCGTTACGGTTTTTTTTCTAATTGGTATAATTAGTGGAACATTTTCACTGTCTTGTCTTTTCGAGAGATTATTTTCCGTAACAAAAATTGAAATTTGATATGGATCTTCATTTAATAAGGGTGAACGAACTAATTTATAATAACTAAATACATGCATTCAAAATAATTGAAATTTCATTCGTATACTGTCATGAGTTGCCATGGTAACCAGTCGGTTCATATATTTTATTATGTCGTCGTTTGTCTATGGTAATATATAATTCATTTACCAAAACGTACTTTGCAATGTTCCGAACATTTAGATAAAACATATCTTTTCTTTGACATTTGAATTAAAGAAAAGGTATTTTTCGAACATAAATTAAAATATACATTACATCTACACACATGTAATATCTATCATAAAATACACATGTGCATGTGTTTTATTATACTGAAATTAGATAAACATGTAGGCAGTATTTTATACATATATTAGATTTTAACTTTACCTTTTAAGTTTAACCTTATAATCTAAACTAATCAAAGATCTATTTCTATAAAATATAGTATTTTTGGGATCTCGATATATATTTTATTTATAAAAATATCTTCAATGAGCATGTAACAGAACTATACTTATATTTATCTGTTTAGCTTCCTTAATATCTAATGTTTTGTAAATTATTTTAACTGTTAACATCCTTTAAAATTGTTAATTTTACCAACTTAATATTTAAAATTTAACCATAAAATATCGACACACTCTATCTTTTACAATTTGCACATTGATTATCTTTATATTATCTTTTACATTTCTTCCTCTTCGTATAATATCATTTCAATTATACATTTTATCATAAATATCTACACCAGTAAATAGAAGGTTTAGATTAAAATTGGGCAACATCTCTCGTGCTCTCATATGCGATTTCCCATCAAAGGAAGTTATTAAGACTAGTAACTTACATGGGCTTTTATTGTTAACAGGGTAAAGGCACCGGTTCTGGACACAGAACCTTATTGTACGGCAATGCTATACTTTTACGGCACCTTAACAGTGACATGGTAAGATTTCGATCAGTGTAAAAAATATATTTAAAGGACGTGACATACGAGTATTTAGTGCACGAAAACTGTTCCCTAACGGTCCAGTGTATCTTTTTCATCTAGTACCTTATTTTACTCGCTAATAGGATGTTACATAATTTACTTTTGAAACAACCATTACAGTACCTATTAATGACATTTTTTATTTGTTTGAATAAATTTTATATAAAATGATCATTATTTCTGAACAATACATAGTTCTACTTCTCTTTAATCTTCTTTCGTAGTCATTTATTCATCTTTCTCAAAGTCCCTATGTTGGACAAAAACTGTTTGACTGCTATTCATCCATAGGTAATATTTTGTTTTCTCTGTCCAGTACTTGGCATGTCTTTCGACATCGTCATCTCAAGACAAGCTCGCCTTCGATGTGGGTCTGCAAGAGCACTCGCAGGGCGAAGCCTGCTGGTGGACCTTACATCCTGCCAGCAAGCAGAGGTAAAACGAACTTAACATATTTTTTTTTAAAACATTACCATTCTATCGAAAAGTACATAACAGTGTTAAAGTAAATAATTGTAATACTACCTTTATACCTACAGAAAAGTTATATGTGTACCCATGTAATTTAGATGTCTATGCATATACTTAAATAAGAAATAAAAACCACAAAATAATATATAGCGGATCTAAGGAATACGAATAAGTATGCAGTAATCTGCCTAAACATAGCACAGATATACAATTCATCCATCACGGTCGGGCCTGGACATCAAATATACAACATTCAACGTAACAGACTGACTTAGCCAACACACCAAATAAATCATCAAAGAGATAGCTGCATCTTATATATGGATTCTGGCGGTTTTACTGAAATAAGCCACACAGCAAAAATAAGCTTTATCAAATCCATCATTAGCTAAGATTAGTAGATGCTTTTAGTAGGGTTAGTATATATGTGTATCACATGATTTCAGGTCTGAGGGTGAGAAGGTTCGAGTTGGTGACGATTTGATTCTTGTATCTGTTGCAACTGAGAGATATTTGGTAAGTCGTCAGTTTGTATACAATGCGTTACACAATAAAGATTGTTTATAAGTTTTTATCATCCACCCGTCTAAATCCACAGCTGGGCATAAGCCACCCTTGCGGGGCTTTTGTTCACAATCAACACGCTAAGCTTGCGGGTTGGGGATCACAAAGCACAGATTCTCGCACCGTTTATGCTACTGCCCTTAGGTGGGCAGAGCATCTAACCGTGCCTAGGCATGCCACGTCTTCACGCAATCATAGCACTCTATTAGTTCGCAAACTCCTGATAATAAAACAAGGAATAATTGAATTTGGGTCTAATTTATAATGAATAGATCAATTTAATCACATTACAGGACCTAATGGTAGAGACAAGAAACAAGGGAATGAAATCAACAAAACAATTGCTTTACGGTCATTTATTAAATTATTGATGGCTTCTTAAGACAATGGCATGACGACGGAAAAGAAATTAAAATTTTCTTTATAATAACGGTCGACTTTTGTTTTTGTAGCATACGACAAAAGAAAACGAAGTGTCGATAGTGAATGCGTCGTTCCACGTGACGCATTGGTCCGTGCAGCCATATGGCACTGGTATATCACGCATGAAGTACGTGGGCTACGTGTTCGGCGGAGATGTGCTGAGGTTCTTCCATGGAGGCGACGAGTGTCTCACTATACCGAGCACGTGGAGCAAAGATGGAGGGCAGAAGTGAGTACAAAAGAAAACTTTGCAGCCAATGGTTTATCCGCGGTACGTCGGCGCGAGCTTCATTCTATGTATTTCTACCGATAAAGAGTAGAAGCTGCAATGTATTTTATTTGAGAAATAAAAATGTAACACATTCAAACTTTGTCCTTCAATGTTGCTCTCTTTGCTTGCCATCTTTAACTATAATATTCTGCAACTTTATTTAACTTAAGAATATTTTCTGATTCAGTATTGTGGTGTACGAAGGCGGCTCAGTCATGTCCCAAGCTCGTTCTCTCTGGCGCTTGGAGCTGGCCCGCACTAAATGGGCCGGTGGTTTCATCAACTGGTACCATCCTATGAGGATCCGCCACATCACCACTGGAAGATACCTCGGTGTTAACGAGCAGAACGAACTGTACTTAGTTAGCAGGTGAGTAAAATCGTTAATCGTTAGAATCGTTAAGAATTCTATATTTGTTTATTATAACCTAGGGCAAACTTTAATTTTTTTTACAAATTGTTTTAATTAATCCAGTGTTCTGGCATTAATAAAGCATACTTTACAACTCTTAAATTTCTCTTTATAAGTCTAAAACATAAATTATAAATTAATTATTAGTAATAATATAATAATTATTATAGTCATTATCAGTATCAATATCACTTTGCATCTAAGTTTGGCTAACGGCATAGACTGCGGACGTAATTTTTTTATTTTGCGAAAAGACCCATTTCGTTTTAAAGTCAGTTATGATGATCAAACTGAGTACTTCATAATCACCAATAACCACTATACCATTCAACATGTAACCAAAGACCATAAAGCTCTAACACCTTTATAATGTGTTTTAAGGGAGGAGGCAACGACAGCCTCCTGTGCCTTTTGCCTTAGACAAGAGAAAGACGATCAAAAGGTGGTTCTTGAAGACAAGGATCTGGAAGTCATAGGATCACCAATCATCAAGTATGGTGACTCTACTGTCATTGTTCAACATTCTGAAACTGGTCTCTGGTTGTCTTACAAAGTAAGTAGAGAGCGCAAAAATATAATAGTTTAACACAATTTAATAAGATCAGTTGTTCGGTGGTCTTGCTTTTACCTATAATGCAAACAATTCTTTTAAATATTAAAGTAAAAAAGAGAATCGAAACATATTACCATATATAAAAAAAAAAATATTTATAACATGTTCATTTTTAACCTTTAAAATAGAAATACTAAATAACTGCACTAAATTTTGAAAATTTCAGGGAAATTTGCAAATAAGAACAAATAAACATCACTGTTTTATAAAATAAGTGGCAAAACATTTAAATGGTCTTACTATATCTTCATATACCTTCAGCATCATATTCTTTACCACTTTCCATCAATTTTCTAGTCATACGAGACTAAGAAAAAAGGCGTGGGCAAAGTGGAAGAGAAACAAGCGATACTCCACGAGGAAGGCAAGATGGACGACGGGCTGGACTTCTCCAGATCGCAGGAGGAAGAGTCGCGGACAGCTAGAGTTATCAGAAAATGTTCCTCGCTGTTCACCAAGTTCATCAAGTATGTACTGTTCATTGCTGTTACTTAGTAATTATTACCTCCGAATATTGAAATGTGGAATTTATTTTAATTATTGTATATCGTTGAAATTCTACAATATTCTTCAATTTTACATGTCGTATTAATAAATTGTTATAATATTGACAAATTAGGAATATTAAATAAATTGAATATTAATTTTTGTTATCGACCCATTTAAAATTCTAAAACAAATACTATCAATATGAATAGATATTTTTTTTTCCATTTTTGTATACAATTATCCCATAGCATTCATTTGTCATCTGCATTTAAACGAAAAAATAATAATATTTAACCACTTTTATTTTAGAGATTGCGACGCCAGCACACGTTTTTCAAAAATGAACAAACCCTAAATATACTTTAAATTTTGATACACATGATATTGGTATTAGGATTTCCGCAAAAAATTGCCTAATTTTAAAAATGACTCCACAGTGGCCTTGAAACACTACAAGAGAATCGACGCCACTCGATGTTCTTCGCGTCCGTCAACCTTGGCGAAATGGTCATGTGTCTTGAGGATCTGATCAACTACTTCGCCCAGCCTGACGAAGATATGGGTAAGTTACCAACATACAGAATAGTTGTGGACCGCAATGAACATTTAACGTTAATCTTTTACCGAAGTCCATGATTGATGATGATATCTGCATTGAAAATAAAACAAAAACAATTAAACAAACAAAATCTAAACAATTCTTCATGAAGAATAAATTGACTCATTTTGAAATACGTACGTACATTCGGACTCATGTGTGCCAAGTTGAATACAATATTAGTAGACACATATGGAGGAATACTGAAACATCTGCTACAACTGTAATTAAATATTCATTCGAAAACTCTTTAGTAAACAAAGTAATCAGGATGAAGTAAACTATTTCTTTTACAAGTTTATACTCTTTAACCCTGATCGATTACTGGATTTAGAGCAGTGGAAACTAACATTTCCAGAAAAATATTCAGCTTCATAGCCATAGCCACCTTCCATCTTTAAATAATAAAAGGTACGAACTTCCTGCTATTACAGAACACGAAGAGAAGCAAAATAAATTCCGCGCTCTCCGGAATCGACAGGACTTGTTCCAAGAAGAAGGCATACTCAATTTGATCTTGGAGGCCATTGACAAAATCAACGTGATTACCTCGCAGGGCTTCCTCGCCGGGTTCCTAGCTGGCGACGAGTCCGGGCAGAGCTGGGACATGATATCTGTCTACTTGTACCAGTTATTGGGTAAAATGCCTTGATTTTAATTCTACCTACCTTCATAATTTAGTAACGTTTTCAATCTGTTCGGTGTAAGATGCATATATGTACTTGTTTTGGATATTTTTATATATTTAGATTCGTGGCATATTTTTTTTTTAATTTATTAGATTAAGTTCTGCTTTCAAACCGATACTAAGTGATGAGTATTTTTGCTAGTATCCTCAAGTTATTTGCAACTTACCCATGAACATAGCTATTCAACATACCTACATCAGTAGTATCTTGAGGTTTCGTAAAATGTTATATTAAAGAAGTTTCAGTATATTTTACTTATAGCAAGTTTTGTAATGTCTTTTTCCTATATTATCCAGCTGCCATCATCAAGGGTAATCACACTAACTGTGCTCAGTTTGCCAATTCCAACCGTCTCAACTGGTTGTTCTCCCGACTGGGATCTCAGGCGTCGGGGGAGGGTACCGGAATGCTGGACGTACTACACTGCGTGCTCATTGACTCCCCTGAAGCTTTGAACATGATGAGGGTGGGTTAATATATATTTTTATAACATTAAGGATGAAGAAAAACATTTAGTATTAAGTGTAACAGTTCACATATTTGTACTCACTTTCGATAGGACCCAAGTTTTTTTCATATCTATCGATATTCCTGAAGACCGATTTCTTATTCTCAAGTCTAAATATGTTTCATTACTACCCCATTAAAACAAATTAATACTGATATGTCAGTCAGGTGAAAAATGATTTAAATATAACGTTAAAACCATAGTTAAATGATAACTAATTTCCAGGACGAACACATCAAAGTCATCATCTCGTTGCTGGAGAAACATGGAAGAGACCCAAAAGTCCTGGACGTACTGTGTTCTCTCTGCGTGGGTAACGGAGTGGCTGTGAGGTCATCCCAGAACAACATTTGCGATTATCTGTTGCCAGGCAAGAACTTGCTGCTGCAGACCCAGCTTGTCGACCACGTTTCAAGGTAATTTTGAAATTCGAATAATGTTTTAGTAAGAATTTAGGTACTTAATGATAATAGAATACAAAATTTAGGATCGACTTCAAGCTTAGGCCGGATTTATGAATAATAGCCAATATTTTTACAACACTAGACGTGATAAATTAAGCAGGCAGCTCATCTGATGAATATTATTAATGAAGGTTTTTAAATTTGTTAAGAAATCCTAGACCAAATACAGCCTATTAATTAAATATTAAATAAATGTGTCCATGCAATACACTATTCAAACATGTGCACACCGATGCAAAAACTGCTGTTGATACTTCTGCATCAACAGCAGTTTTTGCATGTTTCTACATGTTCTGTAAACCATGAACAAGATTATCATTTCTCAATTTCTTGACAATAACCTAGTCTTATATCTAAACTAACGTCCATTTTTCAGTGTGCGACCGAACATTTTCGTAGGACGTGTTGAAGGATCTGCAGTATACCAGAAATGGTACTTCGAAGTGACCATGGATCACATCGAGAAGACCACACACATGATGCCCCATCTGCGTATCGGTTGGGCCAACACGACGGGGTAATGGCAAAGAACCTACATCCACCTTATCACAAATAGGCTCAGCATATCAAAGATGTTACTAAATATTTCCCTTGATAGTATCTAACATATTGTATCATTTATGTCCAGATACGTACCATACCCCGGTGGTGGTGAGAAATGGGGTGGTAATGGCGTTGGGGACGATTTATACTCCTACGGCTTTGATGGTGCTCACCTTTGGTCAGGTGGTCGGAAGACTCCAGTTAATAGGACTCACGCTGAAGAACCTTATATTAGAAAAGGTAGCTTTTTGTGTTATATAATTTGTTTTTCCTTAAAACTTTCCCCCAACTCACACCGAAATTAGAGAGCTAAGCCACAAGTCAATACAATACTGAAATATATTAATTATATTGTGTTGCAGGTGATGTCATCGGATGTGCTTTGGATTTGACCATTCCGATTATCAACTTTATGTTCAATGGAATAAGGGTCACTGGATCTTTTACAAATTTCAATTTGGAAGGAATGTTCTTCCCTGTCATCAGTTGTTCCAGTAAACTAAGGTAAAAATAAATAAATTATCTAATGAGAAGCTAAATAAATTTAAAACGGTTTTTTGTTATAAAATTTATAAACAGCCTTACTAAATATCAATTGTTACTCGTGCAACATACTCTTGTTTAAATAAAGAGGTAATATCGTTAATAAAATCTGATTTTTAAAATTAAATATAAATTCATTTGACGACACACTATTATTGCTAGAACAGTAAAGATTGAATCGTAATTTGGTTCCATTTTGAATAAGCGTTAACCGAATTTGTGGATGGACCTTGAAGTATGCTTCTACTTTCTTATTTATTGTTAAGACCTTTTTAAACTTTGTTTACTTGTTATTTTCTAGGTTTTTCTAGAATGTTCAAGCTTTTGCTTATTTAAATCTTTTTATATATAGTTGCCGTTTCCTTCTCGGCGGTGAGCACGGTAGACTTCGTTACGCGGCACCTGAGGGTTACTCGCCCTTAGTCGAATCTCTTCTATCTCAGCAAATCCTTAACCTAGAACCGTGCTTTTACTTTGGTAATTTGGCCAAGAGAGCTTTAGCTGGACCTTCACTAGTACAAGATGACACCGCTTTTGTGCCTACCCCAGTGGATACCGCATTAGTGAGTATAAATATTTTACCATGGGTATTAAATATAAATATATTACCTTGCGAAATGTCTTAAAAGTCTACGGTCAAATAAATTGGCCCCCAAACCTATTATGCTACTTAGTACTTAGTTATAAGCCTGCAAAAATTCAGAGTAGTTAAAGATGGTTTCAATTGTACCTGCGCTGAAAGCTAAAAAAGATGGAATGTCTTAATATTTATTGTAAATTTATTTCAGATTACCCTAGCTTCCTACATCGAACAGATCAGGGACAAGCTAGCTGAAAATATTCATGAGATGTGGGCAATGAATAAGGTAAGATATACATTTTTGTAACCTACTGCTGGATTTGTACCTTCATCGACTGCAGTAGCCAGTAACAAACAAAACATGAGGTTACTTCAGTTTGGAAAGATACATTTACAGGTTATCCGGTCTTCCTAAAAATAGTTTTAATTTCCATAATTTTCTCATTTTCCCAAAATTGTTGATATCTTTCAGATCGAAGCTGGCTGGATGTACGGTGACCAACGAGATGATCTTCACAAGATACATCCCTGTCTCGTGCCTTTCGAAAGGTTGCCGGCAGCTGAGAAACGTTATGATATCCAACTAGCTGTGCAAACTCTCAAGTATGCAAACTTGTCTGTGCTTAACCTGCAGAATTTGTGTTTTATATATTTTATTCTAACAATGGTACATTAATTCGCTGCTTCCCGAACACGTTCAATTGATTGTTCATTATTAATGCGCTAAAGTTCTAATATGCACCCTGCTATAACAGACGAGGCTCTGGCGACCGGCTGATTGCGATATAGGGCAGCCTAAATAGACACGGCTAAATGCCCTGGCCGCCGACGGGCAGCAGCATCGGCGGTGCGAAAAGCTGTGCCTTGCGATCTTCAACCCGCTTGCCCAGCGTTGAGATTACGAGGTTTATCTCCAGCACTGAACTGAGATAGGTTGATGATGATGATGAAAGTTCTAATATATAAAAATATTTTGCGTTCTTATCATTACCAACTTGGTTCTGGAGCAACACAGGTGTATTTCTTTGACGACCATCATCATCATCAGCCTATCTCAGTCTACTACTGGATATAGGCCTTCCCCTATAAGCGCCATCGCGCCCTGTCCTCGGCTTGTCGCATCCAGCATCTGCCTGCAGCCTTTCGCATTTGACGTTCATGAAAAAACATAAATATTTGACTGTTGATTGATTTTCCACTTTGTTATTGTTAAATCCTTAGGTGTCCTTGCCGATTTATCTCGAAAAACATGCGTAAGTTGAGCTGGTACATAACTTAACCAACTTATTATGTCTTCAGGACCATCCTTGCCCTTGGCTACTACATAAGCTTGGATAAGCCTCCAGCGCGCATTCGTAATGTTCGACTGCCGAATGAGCCATTCATGCAGGTACCTATATTTTTCAAAATATTCCAATACGCACCTAAAATAATAAGTAACTAAGAAGAAACACTGAAAACAAAAGAAGAACAGTCAAATAGATGTAAAATGTTATATCTTTAAAATTGTGACCTGTCAAAGTTAGGATATCCTAGAATCGTAATATCAGAAATATTTTTCTTACATGCTTCATCATCATCATCGCGATGATTTAAATGCTTAGATAATTGAATAGTAAAACAGTATAGATCGAAACAAAAGTCAAAAAGGACGACACTGTATATTCACGGCAATATGTCGAATATAACACTTGAATAATTATTTATATGATAAATTTCGACCTCTCGGTCGTATTAAAAATCAATGCCTTAATTTGGCAGTCGAACGGCTACAAACCAGCACCGCTAGACCTAAGTGCTGTCACCCTGACACCGAAGATGGACGAGCTGGTCGACCAGCTGGCAGAGAACACTCACAACTTGTGGGCCAGGGAGAGGATTCAGCAAGGCTGGACCTATGGACTGAATGAAGTAAGTGTGTTTTCTTTTATGATAGTCATGGACATAGTTATGTCTCTCTATACCGTTAAGCAAGTTTCTGTCGAAAAACCAACAACTAACAATAATAAAATCTGTCGAAATTTAACGATTGCTACCTAATGTTAACAAACAGCACTAATGGGTTATAAGCCTCTCATGGTCGAAAACGTTCGGTGAAACTTTACCACTGTTGATGACGTGCCCAAATGTGTCAAGCTTTAAAAATAAGCCTAAATCTATATGAACAACGGCAATCAGAAGACATCTGCGGTATTCATCGTGGAAGATACAACTAAATCCAACAGCTGTGACTCTCACGCTTAATATGTTGATGTTGTTACTAGGTGTGAGGGTCACAGCGTGTTGTGTTTAGGTCAGCAGCCAGAGAAGATAGAATCAAGCGAACACCCAATATGAAGAAAAATGAGATATTAGTCACAACAGCACGTTCCTGTCCAACATACATGTTTATTATGCCTAAAATACTTTTTAGGATACACCCTCTTCGTTCGTGGGGTTCAGAATAAAAATCATCTATGTATATTCCTAATATTTTTCTCTGAATGTATTAAAACAATTTAATTAATGTCCTAATTCTGGTAAAAATGACAATTATTACACTTGTTCACGAATAAAATTCCTGACACTTCTCACAAAATTCCCTTTTCAGGATCCCGAGATGCATCGCTCGCCTCATCTGGTCCCTTATCCAAAAGTGGATGACGCTATTAAGAAGGCAAATAGGGACACAGCCTCAGAAACAGTCCGCACTCTTCTGGTGTACGGCTACAACTTGGATCCACCCACTGGAGAGCAACATGAAGGTAAGAATGTCCATAAATAGTTGAAACTCGCTTTTAAAACGCTTTTTCTTTAGTACTTTCTTATAATATAACTCGTAAAAGCCTATTGACCAAGTTTTTTCTTTAATATTGATTAATACTTGTTAAGATCTACTAACAAATATCATTAAAATAACATAAAATAATAAAAAAAATGAAAAATTCCAAGTGGAATTAAGAAACAAGCTTTCTTATTATAATCGTATATTAATAAATTACTAAACTATATATTTTTGTAAATTAATCCGTATAAAACTATAATGCTGTGTATAAAGAGACCATAATTTTTTTCTGAAAAATAGTACCGGTCCAAGCTTTTACTAAACTTATTAATTCAATATGCTATTATTATATAAACTAGATTACGTGCCTCCGAACTTATGTGGAGCTAGATGTGGTAAGTGAATGTGAGTGACGACGTGTTTGTGAGTGTTTGTTCATGTACCATTGTGTAAGTGTAATTTTCAAAATGTAATTATTATCATCGGCACCTGGAAACGACGTTTATTACATTTTCTGCTATAAGGAATCAGCGAACCGATCCACGCGTCCGTTAACGGAATAGAAATATCTCTTTCAGAAATGTTAATTACATATTGCCTTTAAATTAATTACGATATTTGTATAAGTCACGAAAAAAATAATAATGGACACACAGCAATTAATGACACTTCAACATTTGACGTCAGTTTTGTAATCTGTGTCTCTACAGTAACTTATACTCGTAGTTGTTCCTCGAGAGATACCTAAAAAAATTCTTTAAAATTCTCTAAATTTAAATCTCTCTAAATTTAAAAACTCTTTAAAATTTGCTTCACCTTTAATATTTGTACAAAACTGCCACTATATTTTAATATTGTCCAATTTAAATTTTATATATAATATTTTAAGCTAAATTGTAATCCACTATGTTTTAGAATAGACACATCAACTTCATTTTTCATTTTGATGTTTTTAACTACTTTTTTATTTTATGTATAGATTTCATAGATAGCTATATAAAAAAATACGTTATTTTTGTTACATAATTTTTACCACAAAACCAACCCTATATATGTCTTCATAATATCATATACTCCAGACACAGATAGTAAAACTATATTAAACATGTATTTCGGTCCACAGAAACATACTTATGTCACGATATGCAATAATATCACATTAATACTGAATGGTTGGTGCAGTGCCTACTTAGTGAACATGACTAAATCTGCAATCTCGATATGAATATAATATAATATCTTTGATTTTTTTTATTTCTAAGAGTTGACTCGATAGTTAGTTAAAACACCTCAAGTTTTGAACAGCATCAATGATTTCATTGATTATCAAAATTTTATTAATTTGCAACACCGAGCATACCCATTATGTTTTATTTTCTTGTGTCGAATACACGTTCCATAATAAAACAACATGGAAAAAATGATCATTAATCAGTAACTTAACTTCGTAGCGTTGCTTGCGGAAGCCTCAAAACAGAAACAGGCGGATTTCAGAACATACAGAGCAGAGAAGAACTACGCCGTCGGTTCTGGAAAATGGTATTTCGAGTTCGAGATTCTCACAGCTGGACCGATGAGGGTTTGTATTTTTGTTCCTCTTCAATTTATCGATATTTGATAACTTGAATAATAACAACGTCCTCTCAACAGCACCGGTGTCGATTTTATTAAGTTCTTTTATAACGCTATTTCCAAAGTTCACCTACAGTTTATTCTTAAATGTAAAAAAATTAAAGTAATGTGCATTACTAAATAAGTTCAATCTAAATTTTAAGCTACAGCCACCGTGGAAATTACGGATATAAAGCTCCTTTTGGAGACACCTACGTCCAGCAGTGGGCTGAGATAGGCTGATGATGATGATTATGAAATTTTTGAAAGTAAACAACAAAGAAATTAGTATTTTATTACATTGCAGGTTGGTTGGGCTCACGCTGATATGGCTCCAGGCATGATGCTTGGACAAGATGAAAACTCTTGGGCCTTTGATGGTTACAATGTAAGTTGACTTTATGCATTTTTATATTTATAAGGTTCATGTTATAATATTACAATGTGGCAGTTATATATTCGATTAGAAAGTAACGAAATAGAAGTGATTTTATACGGACTTTTTGTGTTGTCTTATAAATATACGAGTAGAGCACATAGAATAGAAGGTCAGATAGATTGGGGATACAAAGTTTTTAATCGTTGGAATCAGCATAATACAACTCATGTCTTGAAAATTTTTGGATTTAAGTTTTTACATGACGACAAAGGCCTTAATGAAATTCTGTAATTTTATGTCATGGAAGGAGTCTAAAATCTACTTTTAAATGGACTCTCGATCTACATGAATCATTAAAGTTCTTATGTACTGATTATTAGCGACGCATCGGTAACATCTCCGAAGATGCACGAGCCACTTGAAAGTTTTCCACCGCGTGGCCTTTCAAACTGTTTGCCAGATTAAACCAAGTTCATACCATTTTTGTAATGTTTCATAAAAATGAAAACCTTAGGCATAACGTTTTTAATTTTGAGAATAGAACCGTGTCCAGGAATGGAATTGTCAGAATGGTTGATAATGTTGATGATGATGATGAAAAATTTAAATGGGTGTAGAATTTTAATATTATTTGAACACAGTCTCAAAAGTGGCACGGCGGTTCGAGCGACACGTTCGGCCAGCAGTTGAAAGTCGGCGACATTGTCGGCTGTTTTCTAGATGTTATCGACCAAACTATTAGTGAGTTACCACCGCTAGGAGGCGCTGGAGTGTTTCTATATCAGTAGATATTCGTTTTACTATTTCAATACCATACAATTATTATTACTGACAATTATAATCTATTGTGTGACTACAAATCGTGTATACAATTTTGTGTGACTAAATAAAATTCTAAATTAACATTTTTTCAAAATTTTTGAGAACTTTTAACTCTTCTGTTGTAAATTCATAACTAATTGGCAAAATCATTTTACACACGCTCAAAGTACACTACCGCCAAGTTTACATATCGTCAATGATTCTGTACCTTTTAGACATTCAAGAAATCTTTTAAACAATTGTAGTTGGATACAAATAGAATTAAACAGTCTAAAAGCACTCCAGCGCCATTGTATTTGTCCCTTCTTGTTGTTAATATGTGGTAACAATTGTTTTACCGAGGTGCTCCGTACGAGTACACTATCCTCCCGTGTTGTGTTTTATCCGATGTTTTCTTCCTTAATTCATCACAGTAACTTACTAGTGCTTAGGTTGTAAATATTTACGCAACATTTACGACATATCTGTTCATAAGATGATGGTGTTGCCAGAGTTGAGTAAATGATTATTTACTTGTAGTAATTCGTACGATTAGTTACTATGGGTAGTACTAAACTGTGTGTAAAAAATAAAAAAACAAACTGTTTTTCAACTTTTTAAGGAGGAAAAGGTATTCAGCGGTAGCACAGAATCGTTTGGCAAGCAATGGGCCGTGGGTGATGTGGTAGGCGTCTTCCTAGATCTCATTGACAAGACGATAAGTAAATAAAAAGGACTTTATTGGACTGGCAACATTAGCTCGCTTCTAGAAGCATGTGGCGGGAACATTTTTATACACTAACATAATAAAAACCGGTTTCATAATAATCAATAAAATAAAAATTATGTATTTTTGAGATACTTTGAAAAATAATACTAAAAGTATTATAAATGCATGGCAACTAACTATAAATTTATTACGTACTATTTATTTTAAATTAGACTTTTAAGAATGTTTAAACACCAGTAATTGAAATTTTATTTAAAAATTTACATTTTCAACCATCTTAAAATATTAAAAATTAACTATGAAAAGGATGTTCCTGCCACTTATAGATTTCACGCTAGCGTTTTGAAATTGATTAGCTTAGCTCAGATCACAAAATACATTGGCTTCAAATCTAACGATATCATTAAATTGCTATAATTTATCGGACATTAAAATGCACTGTATGATTATATGCAAAATCACGTCATCACTAGAAATATTTTAAAATTATATAATGCATATGCATGCTAAGTAAAATTCATGCATGAAATGCATTGTATGAGAATTTGATGTTTAGTAATCACTTCAAGTTAATGTTACAACAAATTTCAATATAGATACTCGCATAGCTACACATGATTACTTTAACACATAAATCTACATTAAAAACTTTTAGAAACTTAACAACATAATTATGTGTCCTTTATTCTGTCTTTATGTTCTCTAACCGTCCTCTTTCAAATCCTCTGTAATTTTACCGGATGTAAATGTGTGTCCTATCATTTGCCAATACTTATGTGTGTTGCCACTACTGAACTGTGTTAATAGTCGTGTTAATAGTCGTGTTTATAATTAATCACAACTGTTATTTCTTGTGTTAGTGATGAATAGCAGTTAAAAACCTAATTGACACTGGTATTAAATAATATTGCAAAATCTATTACTAAATTCCTTTATTCTGCCTGCGAGTATTATACATACATATATATATATATACATACATACATAATTATGTATACTTTGTTGATATTAACGCGTATTTCATACATTCTCATTTATGTAATTGTTTAGTTGATTTCTCAAACCACCTTAAATTTAACAACTAATTCAAAATTAGTAGTGAAGTTACTAGACGTTTTCTATTTAATTTTGAATCTTCTTTCAAATTTTGAGTAGAACCAAAATTAAGGCCCAATGAAATGAACCTCGCAACAGTTAGCAACGAAAGGAAACTTCTTAAAATATTCTGCATATAATGATATAAGTGCTAATGCCAGGTTTCTCGCTCAACGGTGAACTGTTAATGGATGCCCTGGGTGGGGAGACAACCTTCGCTGATGTCCAGGGTGATAACTTCGTACCAGCATGTACCCTTGGTGTAGGGCAGAAGGCCAGGTAAATATTTAAATATTTATAAGTAATATTTAGAAGTCTTTTTCTTTTGATTTGTAACTTTCTGATCGGTATATTATTAAATAACGCGATACAGATTACGAAGTTAGCCAAAACTTTCCTATCGAAATGCACGGTTTTTTTTATTTACAACTTTTTATATTTTTTTTCAGATTAACATATGGCCAAGATGTGAATTCTCTAAAATACTTCACAACTTGCGGTCTTCAAGAAGGCTACGAGCCTTTCTGTGTGTATGTATCTTCATAGAGTTCTGAAATTGTAAAAAATATAAGGAAATCATCCAAATAATTGGGGAAATATTACGTTTTCTACAAAACGATGTAAACATCAACTCTCCCACAACACGTAACGCTTGGTTCATATAAAGCTAATATTCTCATTGCAATGTCGTTTACGGTTATAGAAATTACAACGGTGAATAATATAAATAATATTCATCATCATCATCATCAGCCTATTCCCTATTCTATTTATTTATGATGATAAACAATATTGTTGTACGTATATTAATTAATTACTTTATTTTATTTGGGAAACAAACAGTACTTATAAACATAATAATAATGCAAACATACTCTATGGAGATCAGCAAAGTTTCCACTGAAGAGCAATAGGTACATAAATGGAAACCTTATAGATTTAGCATTCATTAAGACAATTTTAAACTACACATACACTAAATAAATTCCAGGAACATGAAACGTGACGTCACACACTGGTACACCAAAGATCAGCCGATTTTCGAAAATACAGATGAAATGGCCGACACGAGGATTGATGTCACCAGAATACCCGCCGGTTCTGGTAAGACCAGATGTCTTACATTATTGAATTCACAAAGCATCGTGAACCATACTTGCTGATGTCAAAATCAAAATTGGAACTTTAAGTACACTAACAGCAATCTTGTACGTCGGTTTAACTTTTTTAGTTACCAATTTAGAATAAATCATTTTACGGGCTATTATTTAAAAAAAAAGGATTTAACATTCACAGCACACCGAAAAACGGTTTGATTTTGAAATTAGAAGACCAAATTAAAATTGTGTTTTTAAAATAACTGGATAATCCTCATTTTATTTCAGATACGCCCACTTGTTTGAAGATATCTCACAATACTTTCGAGACTATGGAGAAAGCGAATTGGGAGTTCCTTCGCTTGTCGCTACCTGTTATATGCCAAACGGAATTCATCGAGTAATTATTTTTAGTGGCATGTCTTATTGTGATCCCGTAATAAGATTCCGCAAAATCATCCTAGCAAAAAGTACATTAATTAAAAATATGACAAAGTTAGAACGAGGACATCTGAGGCAATGTTCAGAGAATATTCTGTTCAAAATTCCTAGATCTGAGACTGAATTTCAGCCGAGCATATCTGATTGAATCCTGAATATGTACAAGCTTTTCTTTGTGTGTGTCCCTGGTACTCACAACACAAAGAGCTCTAATGCAAGAAAAATATAGTTTTAATTATTTACTTACCTACAGCGTGCGCATTTAAATTCGATGGACATAACGTTGAACTTTTTATTTAGAAATCATAATAAATTCGCATTAAATAATTCTATTCGTCTATTTCGCAGTGAACATGAAAAGGCCAGACGCTGGGTGGAGATCAAAGAACGACAACAGATTCTCATGAAGGAAGCGACAGAGGCGCAGATGCCGGCCCATATCGACCAGATTATGAGAAGCGGTTTCACTATGAATGATATCAAAGGTCTGTCCAAAATTGGAGATATGAAATAGTCGTCACCCATACGCATGAATGTCACTAAACATTCTATGTAACCTCGAATATATGTAGATATGTACAGAATATTGTTCAGATAAATATTCAACCCTCGATTTTTCCATTATCAAATAAACAGCCAACCATTCAAAAACATGTCATAAATTAGGCGGTGTTTGAATCATGCAGCATATGCCTACGCAGCGCTCAAAAATTTTTCAGCACTTTCATGACGAATTAATTTAAAATAATATTTCTCTCATTTAAAAATAATTACAAATCTCTTCTCCTAAATTTCTATTCTATGATTCCCCTGTTAATTCTCGGTCATATTTTCCTCCACACTTAACTTTTATAACTGACTGTTTCAATACAGTAAATCAGATAAATATTAACGAGTTCCAGTCCTAAACGTTTATCAAAAGTGTTCCATCAATTTTTCCCCAATTAAAACCTATCAAGAAAAATCGAAGATTGATTGTTTGACATCCACCCTTGCCGAGCACCAATGATTGTTTTAGTTGTTCTTGCATTCACTCCCATCAACACCCAACTTACAGTTCGACCTAGTAATATGCTTATTTGAACCTTATGTTCTCCCCGTGCAATCTAAGGTCTCCACTACGAAGATAATCAAGAGGAAGTTCAGGTCAGTGCCAAAGCGAAGAAGCAGCCCTCAAGACCTCCAAGGAAAGGATCAATTACTCGAGGAGTCACGATACAGGATTACAATATGCAAGGTTTCTATCTGGCCACTATATGCCTGTGTCGTTTTTTGGTTAACCTGTAAATAAATATTTCGCCTTAACAACTTTTGTTTCGTTTTTCTTCATTCTTCTGTGCGACATACTTGTGTATGCTTGTCCATTAGAAAATCCGAATAACTCGGCGTATTGGCCAGGTTATTCCACCTACAGGGCGGGTAAATTTTAGAAGGGCGGCACTGTGTTTTATTCCCGTTACTACGGTAAAAAGAGTCTTATAAAGCATTTAAAAAGCCAACACCAATAAAAATTTTAAGCAAATGGGAATTTAAGGCGCTGCTTAATTTCTTGTTTGGGTAGATAAACGTCCTTTTTTGCTTCGTTTCTTTCGTCATTCGTACATCTTTAACGATCGTATAAAGCTTTCAACACATACGCAAATACATGTATATATATTTCGCTTTGTTCTTTTATGAATTTTAATGAGCATTTTTCGGTTAAAAATATGTTAATAATTTCATAATAAACATAGTTCATTACCTGATATCTACTAAATGTAAAAAAGGTAACAGAGTAAGATAATGCTATTTGTGCTGAATGATTGTATATCTATTGTATACTGAAGGACTTTTCTTCTGCTCAGGTCAAGTCAATGGCATGCATCGTTCGACCAGCGAAGCGGAGATGTCTAAGTATGAATTGGGAGTACAGGGTCTGGACGATAAGAAAGAGAAAAGAGGAAGATCTCCATTTAAGTAAGTACCAACATATTATAAAGTAGAGATTTTAGACGTTAAGTTAAAATAACTATTAGAATTCGATCATAATCATCATACGCGTAAATACGTCCATTATTAGTAAAGTTGGAGTATGATAAATAAAATCCTGAAAAGAAACTACTGTTTTTGACTTTGCACAGAAAATTCTTGTAAAAATTAAAAACTGTCTTTTGCATGATAATATCAAAATAATTGTTGAAGGCTTTCAAGGTGCTATTATTCGTAAATTAAGCAAAACAAATATGAAAGATATAATATGCATAATGCGAACTTAAATAAGACTGCAAAGAGAGAAGAAATACAAAATCAATGTTAAACGGTATCTTTTAAATCACATTTTCTGGGACCGTATAGGTTCTTCAGAAGCAAGCGTGGGGAAAGTGGAGATAGAACAAAATCCCGCAAATCGAAAACACCAGATCCATTAAGCGACACTGAAGTTTCACCCGACCGCGGTGCTAGACGACCCAATCCCCAGATCAGGATATCACAGGTAAATGGAACGCACACCCATAAATAAGTAAGAAAATATAATAATTTGCATTATACATAAACCTTTATTTTAGGCAGGAATTTGATTTTGTGATTTTTTATTTTTGTTTGTTGAACCCCGACATTTGTTAATTTTTGACTTAACAGTAGTAACAAGCTTTGAAATTTTGCCTATTACCCAATTTAAGTTATGGTCGCTAGTACACTGTCCTTCCTGTAGACTTAGCAAGCCGAAAAAGACAAACAAAAAATATATACGACCAAAAAAAATAAAGACAAATTGGACTACAATCAATTGAGAAAAATTACCCGATTAGAAAAATTTACTCATTAGGAAAATGGAATCCTTGTCACAGGAGCTTGTTAGGCCTATTGTGTGAAATTTTGGCGGTTGACATAAAATTCAATGCCACCAGCACTCT